>JARQZK010000105.1:257500-272500 GCA_030704885.1 Cynegetis impunctata
GGAATAGATTAAGGAACGAAGCAAGAATTTGTAGTGTTTTTTGTATTTGATTTTTATTTTTTATTGTTGTAAATTATTTATTAGGCCCTGTCACCAGAGATCTCACTGCTTTTGGGACCAAAAGTAAACGTTATTATTATTATTATTAAAAATCTTCACCACATTCCATGCCTATCTCTTGAAAAAGTCCACAAAAAACGGACGAATTCTCGAGAAATAAAGACTGAGGATATAAATCTTGGTATCTGACCCCTCTCCCGATAACCTTTACTTTTATAAATTCAATTGAAGGGTCGATAAGAAAAAAAATTTTTCCTTATATATATATATATATATATATATATATATATATATATATATATATATATATATATATATATTATTCATAATAATAATTCCAACAAAACTATAATAATATACTGTTATCCATAATTTCTATAAAATAAACATTGGTTTTCCACAAAAGCTTGGCTTGTGCTTAGGCAGTACTACATCAAATATAATTCACAATATTTATATAATTATAGTTATATTACTACAATTGGACATGAATTCCTTCACAGAGTAGAATGCATGATATAGCAAAGTCTCTTTCTCGTTGTGCTTGAAAACTGACGTTTTCACATTAACATTGGTAAAGTTGATCATTATATTTAATATTTTACTAACCTAGTATACATATGAATTTTGTGCAACTTTCAATCTTGAAAAAGGTGAGTGTATCCTATCCCTATCACTATCTCTTGTGGAGTAGTTGTGCAGATATTTGTTCTTAATAATATTTCTGTAATATTTGAAAATGTTTTTCTTTGTTTTGAATTGTCAAACTTTTTTCTTTGTATTATCTTTATTTCGACTTGATTCATTTGTATTGAGAATACTTATTGGGATGAATAAATTGTATTGTATTGTAATATACTAGGTATGCAATGCAATCTACTGTTTACAAATATTGAGCAAAGCAAGCATTTTTTTAACTGAATTTGAGAATTTCAAAAATAAAAGTCATGTTGTCCTTAACCAACTAGTAGGCTAGCGATTGCCATTTGAATTTTAGTGACACAAAAGGACTTATTGCAGACCCTGCTTGAATGCGGACATGTCTAGGACAGAAACAACTATGTTTCGAACATAACAGAGGAGCATAGACCAACATATGTTCGAACATGTATTGAGCATGTTAATCTTTCTATTTATTTTACACGAAAAGAGTTATGAAGACCTGTCTTGTCTGGCTGTTCCGTGCATGAGAGTGTCAGCAACAGGTGGTAGTTGGTAGAAATCACCGAAGAAATAGGACATCACCAAACTGTTGATCACTCCTTTCTGGAAATGCTTGTCGCAATTTTTTGACAGAAACGCGTCAGATGAAGAGATGAGTGTAACGTTCTGCCGTTTATGTTATTAACTGCTACATCAGTTTGAGCCATGAGCAAATGTCTACACCGTGATGCAATTGGATTATTTTCAACATCGCACGAATTACACAAAATTTGTCCGTTCCGGCACTTCGTTGAACAATCAAGAGTTTGTTATTTCGACCTGTCAATTGGTCAACTGTTCAGTGTTGAGTTGTATTTTTTGGCTCGTTGATCTTCCGGATGACCGTTTATGGGATTTTTCTGATGTTTGATAAACAGCAGATTATCTTCAAGTTGAGGATAATATTATTCACCACTGAGTACCAATTGAAGTCACGATGACCAAACATTATTTCTGAGACAGGATGATTTGGAAGAGCTGAAGCAGTTGCCATCCAATCATGATGGTCTACTTCATGTGTATAGTAGTTCTCAATGATAGTATCTGAGACATTATATATATATATATATATATATATATATATATATATATATATATATATATATATATATATATATATATATAAATATATATAATATATATATTTTTTATATATATATATATACAATTATTTTATTTTATAAATATATTATGTGTGTACTAAATTCTTATATATTTTATTTTCACCAAATATATTTTTTTTTCTATATATATATATATATATATATATATATATATATATATATATATATATATATAATCTCAAAAAACTCGATTTTATTAAAAAGTTGACGTTTCGCCACGACATTCGTGGCTTTTTCAAAAGTTTTGAAAAAGCCACGAATGTCGTGGCGAAACGTCAACTTTTTAATAAAATCGAGTTTTTTGAGATTCACCAAGCCTGTTATTGCTAATAATTATCAAAAAGTTATATATATATATATATATATATATATATATATATATATATATATATATATATATATATATATATTATATATATATATTAATGAAATAATTTTTGAAAATAATTGTCTTGAGGATGCATTTTATTTGCTTTCAGATCCAGAATAGCTACTAGTAATTTTAGGCCTAATATCGAAAACTTCATTCATGATGTTATTATCAATTTGGGCGTAGGCGTAAACTTGGCAAATACAGGAAACATGCAGTTATTTTTAGGAAATCCTGGGGACTATGCATGGGGTAGAGAAGGACTGGATGCTATTATCACTCAATTATTAAATCAAATGGACAGCACTGGTAGGTGTAACGGAAACAACAATAGTACTTTACTTTCAATATTCCATTTCTATCACATTAACAGCTATTGTGTTATTTTGTCCATATGTGCTGGAGTTTGTATGTTGATTTATTTAAAAGGACATTTGTCTGACTTCATGTTTCACAGGTTGCCTATAATTCAGAAAAAATATTTTGCTTTAACGAAGATCGCTCAGTTATTCAGCTCTTCAAGTAGAATTTTAGTATAGCTCGAGCTTGTTGCTCAGATCATCTGGCTTAGGTGAAGTATAAAAACAAATCACCTGTTCTCTAGTGAGAACTTGCAGATACCACTCGATCAAGGCGTGTCATACGAATTCGTGTTCTGTTATTAGTTCTCTCTTAAAATAAACTTCCCTACGACAATGAATACCAATAAAATCGAACTCGTACGACACGCGTCGATCACGTGGTCAGCATTGTTCACTTCAATGGAATCTTCAATTTGGCTCCAGTATAAATGGCTTCAATGTGCTAGAGCTTGTTGATTAAATTTCGAAGATAGAACATATGGGTCAATATTCCGAGCTAGCCGGACCTGCGTTTTATAATGTAAGCAAAATTTTCTAATTGAACTCGGCGAACATACGTATTCGTGGTGGAAAAAGGGGAAAATATTTTTTACATATGACATTCAGCTGCTTTTTCGAATTCGTCGAACTTTGATTGCTGCATTTCTAATGAAGATAGTAAATTGGATTTTATGTACGATATTTTTTTAAATGTACTATCGTAACAGTTTCGGTGTTATTTGTTATGGGAGGTCATCTAGTCTTACTTTTTTTGGTATTAGGTATTAATATTCATAGGTCATCAATTATCGAGATATCTTATCCTGTCAAATAGATTTCTATAGCATACTAAACCGCTAGAGGAGTGTCGACTCTAGCAACCATATGGATGGTTACTGATTGAACGTTTGCTTCCTAAATGTTTATGAGTTTTTATTGATGAATATTATTTTAGTATTTCAGATGATCTGATCATAAGTCTGCTGCACAAACTATCGGAAATATGATTCTCATCCTTCAATGTTCAGTTATCTTATTGCTGTTTATGTATTTCAATTTTTGTGATATGGTTTGCAGTACAAATTTCATGTATGAATTCCTCTTTGGTGTAACAGATGACAAAGTTTCTGCTCGTTGAAGCGTTGATTGGCAAATATACTAGTTTTCTATTATGTTGCCGTAGTAGAATATATAATCACCTTTAATTAGAATTGCGAACGGAGAATGACATAATTCCATCTTTGTTAATAATTATGGGCAAATATATTACGCTTCTTGATTATTCTCTTGTCACCCCTTTCCGCCAATTGTGTGGGGTTTGGTTGGAATTGTTTTGTAAATTAATGAAACTATTCTTTTGTGTGATTTGTTGAACTATGATTTCTTCATATAGAGCCAATCTCTCTAGAGGTTGTTTTTGTATTATTTGATGAATTCTTGCTTCTAGACAGCAAGCTCATTTCATTATAGTAAGGAATTAGAAGAATTTTGTCTAGGAATAGGATACAAACGTTAAATAATACCACGTAGTTTGCATTATTACAATGCTTAAATCAAAATAAAAAACAAAATCTTTATTAACGCATATAGCAGTTACAGATAAAATATTCAAATGTAAAAATTTTATCAATAGTACAGACATTGTCATATTATCTAAATAAAATTGTTAAGAAGAAAACAGAAGATTTTCATCTTACATCTACAATTTTCAGCTCACGATATGTCCAGATGGCGGTCTGTCATAATATTCTTAAACATCTAAATTATTAAAATATCAAAACTAGGATTGAAACAACAATACTAATCAAATCAATAAGTTAGCCAAATAAAACTTTTTTAACTTGCTTACAGAAAACATTGTATTTACAATTGAAAATATCAACACTCTTATTTTTGTGCATCACAAAATAAGCAATTTACACATTAGATCTATAGGCATATTAGTGCCATAATTAGTTCTGTGAAATGTTAGGCTAAATAGTTCCTTACTTCGTGAATCCCTAGATGGAATATGAAAGCCAATCTCTGCAAGAAGGTCTGGAGCGTCAACTACATTATTAAGAATCTTAAAGAGAGTACAAACATCGACTCTTTTCTTCTATTTTCAAGGGTAGTGAGTTTTAGTAATTTCATTAGATCGCAGCAATCAATTTGTTCATGTTAAATTGTCAAAGTGTACAATCCTGTTGAAGTATTATTAATTAGGCAGTGGCCTGAAACTGAGCTTGAAGTTTTGTTATATTCCTTGTTATTTTTATAAATGAATGTGAGAGTTTCGAAAATTTAATGGTCATTGTTAAAATGAAAGAAGAATAAATCTTTCGATAATCGTTCCCTATAGGTAAGATCATACGCATCATAAATTGTTTTTGTTGTGTTTATCTGCTGATTTTTGATCTTATGGAGCTGTTCAAAATACGTGAAACTGTACCTACCCGGTAGAGTTTACGTTTCTTACAAGGATATATAATGGAAAGATACGTATAAATGGCTTAAAGAAAAAATGTAATTATGACAATACTTTTATTTCTTATGACAGTTTTCTATTTCTAAAAAATGTCAACACTATCAATACATATACGATCTAAATTTTCAATAGGAGCCTTGAATTGGTAGCATAGATACATCTTCATGTTGCGTTTCCTGAGTTAGTCTCCCCCGTAGATCGAAGCGGGAGATTATTTGAATTTATCCAAAGTGACACTATCACAAGTAAGTCTCAATGTGATGGCCGGCTTATCTGCCATGCATATAGACATATACGGGCTAGAATTATAATAAAAATGAAAGTTCCGAATCTGTCGAGATACCATCATACCTTGCCATAATTTTCATCATCCTTTAGCAAGATATGGAGCTATCTCGGCAGATTCCGCCTTCCAACTTCAATTTTTCAGTATTCGTATCTTTCAGGTCCTCCTCCTCTCTGCAAACATACGATTGATTCTCTGCCGGTTGTTAAAGTGGAAGATGAACAAGTTTCAAAGAAATTACAATGCTCTGTATGTTGGGAAGATTTTCAACTCAATGAAAATGTACGGCAGTTGCCATGTTTGCATATTTATCACGAAGGTTGTATAAGACCATGGCTAGAGCTGCATGGAACATGTCCAATCTGTAGGCAAAATTTAGGAAGTGATGATCAATCAAGAGACATTCAGGGTCCTAGTGGAACTTTACAACCTACACAAGGTGATCATTACTTAGCTTTAAAATATTAAACATTGTCAGTAAGTTATAAACAATTGACTGTAAGAAAAAAAGTGGGGTTTTGTTTTTTGCAAATATCTCAAAAACTAATTGAGATTTTTGATATCTAAAAAAAGATTCGAAAAGAGAAGGAAATTTCCTAAAAGAAAGTTCCAACTGCCAGAACTGTAGGATCAATAATTATAATTTAAGGTAAAAATACGGCCGAAAACGACTAATCTGGCTTGTGCAAAACGCCCATTTAGTACACTTTAACAATAAACATTATTTAACCATATTGAATACGAAAATTGATAAAAAAAAATTTATCGCGGTTTTTCATTAGTTATACAATAGTTAATTATTGTGCTGCTTGAACAAGAACATTGCAAATGTGATAACTGTTGAACTGTAAATCTGAGATTTTTTTTTACTTGGAGCTAGTTTTGAAAGGCTTCTGAATAGATCACCGTTAAAAAAATTTTACGAATTTCATTTTTCAGTGTTTTATCAATAATTTACGTAGTTGCAAAATGAAAAACATCAATAATTAATCATAATTTTTTTTTCAATTCTCCTATGAACAACGCATTTGTTTATAAGAGTTTCTTATACAATAGTACGAAAATTATTAAAAACAAGCATTTTTATGCAGCTTTCGATCATAAAAAACGGTCCTTTGAAGTTAATAAAAGTAATTTTTTTTTATTTCGCAACTACGTAAATTGTTGTTAAAAATTAAAATTTTTCAATTTTTTTAACCGGGATCTATTCTGAAGCCTTTCAAACGTATATCCAAGAAAGGAAAAAATCTCAGACCTATAGTTGTACAGCTATAATATAACACTTACAATTTTCATGTTCAAACTGAAAAAAATTAATAATTCACAATTGCATAACTAATTGAAAATCGTGATAAAAATTTTTTGCTACCGAATTATCGTTCATTAATCCATACAGTAAGCGCCTCAGTTTTTTCTTACATAAATTTTTGTATTTAATATGGTTAAATAATGTTTATTGTTAAAGAGTCCGAAATGGGCTTGAGTTGCGCAAGCCAGATTACCCGTTTTCGGTCGTATTTTTACCCTTCTGAGAAAACTATAAATATTGTACCTACAGTTTCGGGAGTTGAGACTTTATTATAGGAACTTCCTCCTATTTATGAATATTTTTTTAGATATCCAAAATCTCAATTGGTTTTTGAGTTATTTGCAGAAAACCAAATCCTCCTTTTTATCTTTCAGTAAATTGTTTATAACTTTTACAAATTTCGCAAGCGGAACTGTATTTGTTTCAAAAAAGATCTACATTCTATTCCGAATCGAATGACACCTTGCTCATATTTTTCCGAGGCTGTTGAAAAAAATTGAACAAAAAAGCACTTGTTGACTTAAACTATATATGACATTTTTAATAATAAAAGTAGGGGAGCCCGAGATGCTAAATGGGGATTTACTCGAGCGTCGTGGGGACCTTTTGGATTGTGGAGATTAGATGCTAAAACGAAAAAAGTTACGTGTGCAGATCTTCAAAATTGTGAAAAAAAGTCGTTATATAGATTTACTCGAGCGCGTCAGATATTAATAGTTTATACACCATCGTCTCTGATTACGAAGGTAAGTTAATCTGCCGATTTGCATGGTGGGGGCGACCGTACGAGACCAAAACTCGTCGCCGATATTCAAAAATGCAAACAAAAATCGTGACATTTCCTTCAAAATGAAAATAAAAATTTAACCGTGCTCGAGAATGTCAAGGTGACGTTTTCTTTTTGCATGTATGTAAATAAAATAATGAGACTGGCAACTTCGCTCCCGATCTGGCAACGCTGGAGACGAGCGGCTTCAAACACCGTTAGGTGTACATGTGATACGCCTCCAGTATGAGTTTGAATGCCCTACAGTCATCTGTTTGTCCGTAGCGTTAGTTTTCGTGAAACAGTTTTGTCTTGTGCGTTCTAATTATGAGTGGCATTAGTTTCGAGCAACGGTGTGCTATCAAGTTTTGCTTTAAACTTGGACACAATGCAACTGAAACATTTGAAAAACTTCGGCAGGCGTACGGAGAAAGTGTTTTGTCAAGGGCCCGGGTGTTTCGGTGGTTTAAGGCATTTTCAGAAGGAAGAGAGTTCAGGAGGAAGAGAGCTGATTTGTTTTTTTGATAGCCACGGAATCGTCCACAGAGAGTTTGTGCCTCAAGGCCAAACGGTTAGTCAACACTTTTACCGAGAGGTACTTGAAAGACTTCGAAAAAGAGTCTCTGGAGTGCGACCAAACATCAGAATGAACTGGGTGTTGCATCACGACAATGCACCATGTCACACTGCAATCTCAATAATGCAGTTTTTAGCCAGTAAAAACATTCCTGTAGCTCCTCAGCCTCCTTATTCACCAGACTTGAGTCCCTGTGACTTTTTTCTCTTCCCGAGATTGAAAAATCACCTCAAGGGAACTCATTTTGGGACACTTGCGAGCATTCAAAAAGCTTTAACCGACCAACTGAAGGCTATTCCAGTATCGGAGTTCCAGCAATGCTATGATGAATGGAAGAACCGTCTCCAGCGCTGTGTGGCTTCCCAAGGGAACTATTTTGAAGGAGACAGTATCGCATTATAATATTCTTTGAATAAAACATTGAAAAAAGATCAGTCTCATTACTTTATTTACACACCTCGTACTCTTCTGCGTGTAATAAAATCACCTTGCTTTAATCTGACGCGCTCGAGTTTTTCGAACGATCGATTTTTTTTTAAAATATCTGATCCGCTGCTCTAGACGAACGCCCCCATATTGAGTGTTCATGTATGGTGGGGATATTCAACAGGGTGCAAGGTTTCCCCCAATATGTTATTCTGCCGCGCTCGAGTAAATCCCAAAATCCCCGCTTGGGCTCCCCTACTATAACGTATGGATGTGTTGGTTGACGTGGCGAGTGTATTTGGTGGTAGCGCCATCTGGGCATGTAGCGGGTTGCGCGTAGAGTTTGTAAACTCTTAATAACGGCTTAGCCCGAAACATATGTGGAGTAAATTATACCAATTTTAGTGGAATCACAAGCTGAGTGTTTCACTTTATTTGGTTTATAATTTTCATAATTGCTTTGTTTAGTACCATATACACTGAGCCCATACAGTTTCTCTAAGTTACCTGGGCCGAATGATATTTATTTGTATTATTTGATATATCTGAGTTCTGATTAGTTTTTTAATATTTTTTCATTACTCATTGATTTTTCGCTGTTTTTTCTGTTAATGTCAGCAATTTTATATTGTGTCTACCCCAAGAGGAAAAACTTTTTTATTTTCAGTTTTAGAGAAAAATGTTATTCTTGATAAAAAGTTTTGCTTGTTCAAAAACCCCATAAAATTGAATAAAATTCAAGTTTTCGCAAAACCTGCTTAATTTTTTATTTTTCACTTGTATATTATATGTTCATACATTCATCCCTCGGGCCAGAGGCCCTCGGGCCGAATGTTTCCCTCAGGGCATAAGGATCTATATAACGCACTTGGTACATAAATAACTAATATACAATTTTATGGAGAAACCTCATGAATTTATGCACTAAGTTCGGAAATGTAATAATAATCTAGTGAGTGACTTTTGCGATTTCCTAGGTAACTGCCAACATCGGTGAATAATTTCATAATTGTCAATCTTTTTCCAAAAGTGCTTACTATTCAACAAAGAATATATTTTGTAAAGTGCTATGGAATTGGAGGTGTTTCCTTTAAGTACGCAATTAATTTATTTAATGAAAAATATCCGAATGTACCAGTTACGAGGAATGGATTAAAAAAATTGATAAAGAAATTCGATGAGACAGGATCTGTTGAAGACGAGAATAAATCGAAATAGGCGTACTCTGAGAACGATGATGCAGTTTTTGCACTAGCTATGCATTCAGTACGGGAAAATCCGAAGTTAAGTTTACGAAAAAGAGTAGCAGAAGTTGATTTTAGCAAGAGCCACTGACAAAAAAATATTCGAGCAAAACAAAATTCATCCATTCAAACCTATATTTATTCACACCTTACAAGATTGTGATTATGACACGAGGCTTGACTTTTATGCAATAATTGGTGAAAATCCACCACTTACCACTTCTTTAACTTGAATATTTTATTTTCTGATGAATCAATGTTCACGACAAATGGAACTGTTTCATCTCAAAGTTGTCGGTATTGGGCTAGTGAAAATTCTTATTACAGAATACATTGTAATAGTCAGTTTGCTAAAAAGGTAAATGTTTGTTGTGCTGTTTTACCATATGAAATAATTTAAATCATAATATTGAAGATTTCAAAGAAGCAATAATTAATTCCGTGAATGAAATCGTCCCGAACATGCTAAGAAACGCTTATAAAGAATTTGGAAATAGAGTGGAGATATATTTTGAAGTTGGTGGCGGCTATGTAGGATAGTTGTTTTAATATTTACTGTATATTTTCCGACATTATTCTGTATTATTAGTTTTGTTAATAATTGTACTTAAATTACTGAATGCACGTTGAAGAGGAATGACAATTATAAAATTATTGACCGATGTTGACAGTTACCCAAGAAATCGCAAAAGTCACTCACTAGATAATTTTTACAACAACAAGGCTCGTTTTCATGCGACTTAATAATGTCATGACACTTTAGGCCGGCCGCACATTTCCTACAATCTGTTCCGATTTTCTGAAACGATTGTCGGATCAGGGTATCTGACGCACAAATTCCTATACTTTTATACGATCATATCGCACACCTACGATCCGATATCGGATCGGACGTCCGACTCGGATGCACGAGCAGTGCGTCCTACCAATCGGACCGATAAAAAGTCTTATCCGACTACCGGAAGGCAAGCCGTGCATTGTTTTTGCATAGTCTACCGCAAACATACGATTATTTTTGACAGGGAGTATAGAAAAAGGAATTGACAAACCATGTGCGATACTGAAAATTTGATTACCACGGTGCAAAAATATTCCTGCTTGTAAGATTCAAATAAAATCGGACGTATTTTGTCGGCAGTGTGCGCTAGTGGTCCGATTTGAAATCGTTTCAGACAATCGGATCCGATTGTAGTAAATGTGCGGCCGCCCTTAAGTCATGACAATATGACATTTCTAATGGTTGTTTTCATATATTTAATGTCACGATTTTTGTAGTACTTAAATTAAAAATGGCGTCGAATGAAGTGTTTGCGGCGGCTGCACGAGTGTAAAGTTTAACTATAAGTGAAGAAAACGCACAAAAAAAGGAAAATTGAAAAAAAAAATTGGTTGTTGGTCTTAGGATTCTATCGGCAACTTGAAGCCAAAAAAGCTCTGGGACACATTTCCCGTTCCACTTCCAGTTTTTGTGCTTTTTTAGTTTTCCGTACTTCTGTATTGTATGTACCACGAATCCTCCTTATTTTTTTGCGCAATATTTTTACGTCTGTAATCCCAGTTATAGCTAACACATGTTCTTCCGCTTTGCTTCTTGCGACTCTGTCTTTAAATAAACGATTAATTTTGTTCCACAAACAAGGCAGATTCTCATATTCCTCCAAAAAGTGGACGATATCGAAAACAACATTCTCTTTTTCCATTGTTTATCTTGTAAACCAATATATTTTTTTAACCTCACTTTCACACGTGGTCACGACAATGCGGCACTGCTATTTTCACGAGGTATGTTGCGTGGAACTAATGTTAAATGTCACGAAAATATCAACATGATTTTGATATCGCGACACTAATGTCACGGCTTCAAATAATTGCCGCGACAACGTGACTTTGAAGTTTACATGTTTAAAAATGTCGCGACTTTTACTGTCATGGCACTAAAGTCGCGACATTGTTGTCGCATGAAAACGAGCCTTTTTAAAGTGCATAAGTTCATGAGGTTTTACATAAAATTGTATATAAAATGAAGCAGGTTTTGCAAAACTTGAATTTTGTTTAATTTTATGGGGTTTTCGGAAAGGCAAAAGTTTTTCCCCTTGCGCACCCCATCCGTGGACACACTGTATATCAGAATTGAATAATTTGTAATTTTTCAAATGACTTTCTTCTATAAATAGAGTTTTGTTTTTTTTTTCAGGTGCTAGTTCATTCGATGACGTAACTCAAAGTGTCTATGACGCAGTAAATTTCAGAAGTGAATCAACTAATTCTAGTAATTCAGACAGTTTGGAATCGACGAGATTTATCAGAGATTGAGCACTTTTGAATGCTCTTTAATGTATAAATTTATAGAGATAATCTCTGAATTCCATATTAAAATATCCTTTATGTAAACCATTCACCATTCTTTAAGAAATACCGATGAAATTTCGAGAATCATTTTCTTTGATTTATATCCTTAATTTAAGAAATGATCGTTGAATTTGTGGTTTTTCTAGAATTGCAAAATGTCTTCACTTTTGTTAGTCATTGAGTTTAAGTTAATTGAATTGAGATTAAAACGTGCTGTCATCTTTTGAAAAAAAAACTGTAGCTGCTCATGTAACTGAAAAATATATTCACTGAAATCCTGATTCAATCTACATTTTAGTAAATGTTATTGGCGAACACCGAAAAAGGTAACATTACTTAGTAGCACTTGATATACCTATGATTTATCTATAAAACACTTCTAAAGGCATAAGTGTTGTTTACTAATAAATAAAGTTTGCTGGATAAATCGGCGTATTTTTATTACACCCCACATGTAAAAATCCTCATTCTATGAAATATTTGTAGAATAGAAGATTATATAGATTATTAATACCTAGTCCCTTAAAACGCTACAGTGTTTCAATATATTTATTCGTCAGACACTGACCTCTCTTGAATTTGTACAGCATTAAATGATCTTTCTGTGAGTTCCAAGAATATGTATATAATTTTACAACCCGTTTGAGTATCTGCTCAGTTTAATATAAATACCTCGTTTAGAAATTTCAGTACCTATATAATCCCCAGGGATCCGTACTTGGCCCCTTAGTATATCTGATATATACTCACGACATTCCTAACACAACAAACACAAGATTTGTAACGGACTTTTCGTGTCGGTTCTCCTGAATTATAAAGAAGGTATCTTTTAGTTATATACAAGTTTATTTACAGTAAACTATGAACAAAAATCAAATAATTAAATAGTATGATCCAACGCGCATCTGCTTCTGCTCTGGTCTCGTTTCGCTGCGTCGAGCGCACCTCCGGTGCGCAGGCAGTCCTTGGTCAGTCGAGGACCGAGCGAAGTGTAGGGATGTGCTGGATCTCTGCGTTCTTAGGTCCGCGATTCTGCTTGACGTGATTACGGGGACCGGGGTCGGTTTCGTCGCCGCCAGCTGGTCAACCTCGTTGGCCACTGCAAGCGAGTCAGCTCCCGGTCTATAGGAATTCACCGACAATCAGTACTTGTCGGACGGAACGGGAATAGATTGGTCAATACCCAACCTACGAATATTACCGACAATCAGTACTTGTCGGACGGAACGGGAATAGATTGGTCAATACCCAATCTATGAGGGTTTCCGACAATCAGTACTTGTCGGACGGAACGGAATAGGTTGGTCACTACCCAACCTACCAGGAATTCCGACAATCAGTACTTGTCGGACGGAACGGAATAGATTGGTCAATACCCAACCTACTAGGAATTCCGACAATCAGTACTTCCCGGACGGAACGGAATAGATTGGTCAATACCCAACCTACGAGGGTTTCCGACAATCAGTACTTGTCGGACGGAACGGGAAGAGACTGGTCAATACCCAGTCTCAGGAATTTGTCGGCAATCAATACTTGCCGACGGACGGGAGTTAGACTGGTCAATACCCAGTCTAGGAGAGAGTTCCTAGGAGTCAGTACCTCCCAAGAACTGCATTCTCGGTGCTCGGGTTATATAGGCAGTGGCTTGCCTCTCCAGTGGAATAACCAGCTTGCGCACCACTAACGTTGGTGCGCGAGCAACAACGTTACAGATTATCCTTGTATGCTGACGATATGGCATTAAGGAGTATATATAGAAACGTAGGAATCATATGCAGAAGGCTGCTACAAGAGACGAACCAAATCTCCGAATGGTGCGTAAAATGGAAGATAGGAATTAATGACCAGAAGAGCCAAGCAATCTTATCCCAAAAAGGATGCAGAAACCAATAGAAAACATTGAGAAATAATGATATTCAATATTCTAATGAGGTTAATTACATGGGAGCAACTATGGATGCGAGATTCACATAAGGAAAACATGTAGACAGAGTAGTGCAAAAGACAAAAGCAGCAATAGCTGAGCTGTATCCACTTATTAATAAGAAGAGCAAGATGACGAACAGAGTCGAGATATATGGATGCGAGATTCACATAAGGAAAACATGTAGACAAAGTAGTGCAAAAGACAAAAGCAGCAATAGCTGAGCTGTATCCACTTATTAATAAGAAGAGCAAGATGACGAACAGAGTCGAGATAGCCCTCATAAGGGTCATAGCCAGACCTCAACGGACGTAATGATCAGTGGCGTGGGGATACTATGTTGAAAGCAACTTAGATCGGATAGCAAGTACGGAAAATAGATTAATTAAAACAGCTTTGGGCGCATTATAATATGTTCGAAATGAACAAATACATAGAGATATTGAATGGGAACCCATTAAGGAATTTATGACGAGAAAAGCGCAAAATATATTTACGGCAATAGAAGAGCATCAGAATAAACAGCTTGGAGATTTGAAAAACAGTGATCCAGAAGAGGACGCAGAAAGAATGAGAGTCTACAACAAAAGACCTAGAAACCAACGTGATTTTATTTACAAAATATGCTGTACCCAAGCATATTTCCTTGAAATCTCTCGGGCGAGTAATAGAATCTTTTCCTTCCCAACATATTCCATTTACCTTATTTTTTAAATGCGCCGCGACGCAAAGAGACATACACTTTGGTCTTGAAATATACAAAGGAAGAGAACAGGTTCTAGTCCTAATCTAAGTGCGAGACTGGAGGTTTAGTATACAAATATCCGGAAATCGAAAGAAAAGAGGTGTTTTTAGTGGGCAGGACTGTTGCACTTACAGCAGTTGAATCCCACACAGGCCGGATTAGCAACCAGTATCGCTTTTGTAGTTTTCCCCCCGATAAAAAAATTAGTATCTATGTGTCCGAACAGTCACTGGTAAAGACGAAAATGCCTCACAGTTTAACACGTTCGCGACGATGTGCGCCACCGGTGGCCCCAAACGATCTATCC
>JARQZK010000105.1:277500-282500 GCA_030704885.1 Cynegetis impunctata
ATTATCATTTCATGGTGAAAACCGTCATATATTTAATACTGCTCGGAAGCAAAGTAAATATAAATTTAAAATTGATTGACAATTTCTTACATCGTCCCCCCCTATAGTCGACTTCTTAAAATTCTCCCGGGTTGGTCCTTTCGGGAGTTGGCAACCATACCAATGGACCATATTCATACGTACAAGACAATTAACAGTTGAAAAAACGAATACATAAGTGAGCAAGGAAAATTCCTCAATAATTAAAAAAATTATCAAACAACTTTCCAAGGGAGTTGGTTATATGTATTCCCCGACGAGACTCAAAATCTGCATACAGCTGTTTCGATCTTATTAGATCTCATCAGTGCAGCTCATTCGATTCGGAGTGAATTAATACATTTCGTATTGTTCCCCAATATAAATCGTGACGGAGCTACTATCTGGATAACAATCCAGAGCTCCCTCCACCAAGGTTATTTGAAATCAACAATTGACCGCTTAGATCGAAACAGCAGAATACCGTCGGGAGAATACATAACTTCCTCGCTGTATGTCCAGAGTTTTTAAAAACGCTAAGTTAGTGTGCTTTGGAATCACATACGCCACAGTTTCATAGTATGCAGAGTATTTCATATCATATATATTATGTTTCTCCATTATTTATGATCAATCAAATGTAAAGAATGTCTAGATGGTAATATATATATATATATATATATATATATATATATATATATATATATTTTTATATATATATATATTTTTTTTTTTTTTCCTTTTGATTTATTTTCTTGGGTAATTAAGTCTATTTACAACTGATGGTATATCTATATTTACATCCACAGAAATATGTTTAACGTTTTAGCAATCACTGTTGCCTTTGTTGTCATCCATAGCTTTCTTCCGTAGGTACACAAGAGTGGCAAATTCATTTAAAATTACATGTAATTAGATACAAAACTAAAACATTGTTGAAAGACGGTGGAACAGTATACGTTTGAATTAAAAAAATTTACACATATATATATATATATATATATATATATATATATATATATATATATATATATATGTAAATTGGTAGTTTCGTATGATATCTTGGATGGAATTGGTTTTGGTTTGAATTGAATGGAGGGTTGATCCCCTGGGGGAAGAAATCTTGTTTACAGGATTAAGCTCGCAATTTTGGAGTAATAGGGTTGAGAGTTCGTAAGGAGGTATTTTCGAAAAATATCTTGGATGGGATTGGTTTCGGTTCAAATTGGTTGGGGGGTTGACTCCCTGAGGGAAGAAATAAATGATAGTTGACATATTAAAGGAAGTAATTTTGGAGCAATAGGATTGAAAGTTTGTGAGTAGGTAGTTTCGTATGATATATTGGATGGGATAGGTTTTGGTAGGAATTGCTTGGGGGTTTGACCCCCCTAGGGAGGAAATAAATCTTGTTCACACGATAGAAGGCGCAATTTTGGGACCATAGGGTTGAAACTTTGTACGTAGGTAGTTTCATATGATATCTTGGATGGTATTTATTGCGATATATTTTGGTTGGGAGGTTGACCCCCGGAGGAGTTTTTTTTATTGTTTATTGGTAATAACAAAAATGACTCACCGAAAAAATTAGAGTGTTGTCGATACTGAATAAGCTGCATGCACTTATTTCCAATTGTTTTTGCATCAATCGTAGAGAAGCTGTTATAACCTGGAAAATTAGTAACTGAAAAAATTCATAGAAAAAATCTTCAACAATACTCATTTGAGTAAGCTTTCTCTAATCGTTTTATTATTAGATGTGGTAGCAACTATTTTTCCTATATCGGATCATAATCTATTCATAATACTAAACATGTAAAAGATTCGTGATTTCGAGCTTTCGGGGTTTTAGGGGAGTCGAAGGTCGCTTTCAGAGCAAATTCAGGAGCCGAGATTGTGGGAATGGCCGAGTGAATCAGGGTCCGAAGAGGTGGGTCACGTTTCGATCGGTAAAACGGTTCGCGAGAATCGAGCAATGGAAGTTTCACATTTTGCCAGCATCGTCGAAAAATAAGCGTCTCCGACAATATCTGAACCAACTCTACTAACGTGTAAGCATAAAGAGAATTGTTTCAAAGGAAAGCGCCGTGGCATTCTTGAAATAAGTTCCGCCCATAACAGTTAATTACCCCTTTTGAACGAGCAAATTGATTTTCAGATATCACTTTTGCTATTGTATGTTTTATAAAATAAGATTGTAATACTCTCCTGTAAATACTCTTGATAATGAGTTAATAGCTCGAAACATATCGACTATATTTTACTGCTGAATACAGCACTTATCTAATTATTTTTATATAGGGAAACTTAAGTGTTGTTTTATTTTAAAATTTAAGTGAAGTGAGATAATTCAATCTCATTTTCTCATATATATATATATATATATATATATATATATATATATATATATATATATATATATATATATATATATATATATAATTAAGAAAAACTAGGACATTCATTCGAAACTAATCAAACAAACCTCCTAGCGGAGTTGGTTATACGAGTTCACGATACTTCGGAATAATTTCCACTTACCTTAGATGGTCAATGTTAGAAATGTAAAGATGTTTATCACAATCAATGGAAATTGATAGACAGACTGTTCCGCTTTTTTTGGGGCTCATCAGTATCATCCACCGAAAGTGATAACCAACCCAACGGAGGCTCCGTGGCTGAGCGGTATAGGTAACGCTATGCCGTCTTCGTTGACGGAATTGGGTTCGATTCCCACCGTGTTCCTGGGTGTTTGTATGCGTCCGGATTTAAGTGGTTCCCCTCATTATAGTAAATTGAGGGCTAAATGTTCAAGTTGACGAAGCCAAAATTGTACGGAGGTCGGGCGCGTGTGAGAGGGCACACGTCCCACCTCTTTAAAAAAAAAAAAAAAAACCAACCCAACATTTCAAAAGTTCTTATATTTTCCATCTAGCAACACAATGGTATATAAATATGACACAGCGCCACCAGTCGGAAACAAATGAAACACATCTTTTTTTTTTTAACTCAAGGGACCTACTGTTTTACGCCGGTTCCAAACGGCCAATGGGCTTGAAACTGATTCATTACCCAACAGTTAATCATATTTAGAACCTCTAAATTTCCTTGGACATACACAACACCTAAGAGCAAGGTGGGACTCGAACCCACAATCCTCGGCTTACAAGCGATAGGTACACCCTACCGCTGGGCTACCGAGGCTTCCATCCGCATCTTTCAGACAGGCGAAACCTTTCGGCAACCGTAACTCGTAGGTCTTGACACAAGAAATTGATAGACAGACTGTTTCGCTCTTTTTGGGGCTCATCAGTAGCATCCATCCATCGAATGGATGTTGTTCGCCCCAAAAAGGGCGAAACAGTATGTCTATCAATTTCCATCCATTGTGATAAACATCTTAACGTTTCTTACATTTACCATCTAAGGTAAGTGGAAATTATTTCGATGAACTCGTATTACCAGCTCCGCTAGGAGGTTTGTTTGATTAGTTTCGGATAAACGTCCTAGTCTTTCTCAATTTTATATTCACGGACGTGTCTCGATAACACTAAACAATCTCTCTATATATATATATATATATATATATATATATATATATATATACTATATATATATATATTATATATATATATATAATATGTATATGTATATATATATATATATATATATATATATATATATATATATATATATATATATATATATATATATATATATATATATATATGTGAAAAGGTAGATGGTACCTGAGAGATAATAGCTAATTTGCTTAATGGTTCCGCTTTTACGAGTTATAAAAGGTTGGTGACGCACCAAACTCCAGATAGCCTCTGGTCAGGCTCAAAAAGATTTGAAGGATGAAGTTGTAATGGGGCGGATGGTGTATAGAGATGTCTATTCCTGGAACTGATCCGGCGTACATGATCCCAACATGGGATTCGTGGACTTGATCCCTAACCACATGTTCAAATAGTTCCTAATACGAGTCCGAAGTAAAGATCGTCTTCAATCATAACAGAACTATCGAGTACCTGGTACGCGTATGTAAATTCTAATTTCGCTTCGTCCGTACTCGAACGCTTACGATGATTCCACATTCACGAAGGAAAATATCTCAAGCCAACTACACCAATAAATGGAAGTTCGAGTCGGCCTTGGTACTGATCTCTGGATCGGTTTTTTGTTGGAATGGGATCATAGGTACTGACCCTAAATAAATCAAGGGTTAGACTTCTCCAAGTGGTGGAAGCTTTCATACGTAGATATCTTTTAGGGGCGAAACGTGCTTCAAAATGTAATAATTTAGTGTAAATCTCTTAAAAATCTATTGAAATTTTAATAGAAATAGATTCAAATAAAGTAACGACTATGGACTAAGATTCGCTCTCTGTCAGACTTCCTTATAATTCAGATACTAGATTGAATCTACTTACGCAATTAGATGCTTCTTCTTTTTCTGGATGTATATCTATCCCTAGCAATCGCTTACTTGTCTCAGCTGCCTGTAAAAGAGTTTGAAATGAATTACAGATACGACAATGAAGATTTGTATTATTGACTCGAATGCTCTCATAATGGAAATTTACTTTTCCACAAACTCGAAAAATGGAAGCATTTGAAAATTTGAGCTTATTAATTCTTATAGGTAGTTGTCAAGAATAGTATCTCCTTGCAAAAATATATTTGATTATATAACTCATGTATGAATAAGTCAATAGAATCCGTGAATTTTGCATAACCACTGCGTATTGATCAGCAAAACATTTCAGACGCCTAACATACGGGAACAGAGTCTCAAGAATGCAGTTAGAATATATAAAACAATATGTAGATCTTTGATAGAGTATACACATGAAATCTACGCAAACTGCCAAACATCAACGCTTAAAAACATTGAAGTAGCAGAAAGATCAGCTCTGCGAACAGTCTTATTCTAAGACATCCACTGAACAGACTACACAACCCCTCCAATGAACTACTAT
>JARQZK010000105.1:287500-295148 GCA_030704885.1 Cynegetis impunctata
AAGTGCCTTTAGGTAGCTTCAACCATTTTCCTCAGTCACGCTACACCGCGAGAAGACTATTCCGTTCCGATGCACTTCGCGAATTTTTTTTACAGTAGAGGGTTGAAATTTGGTACGTAAATTGAGTTGATGTGCCTTCCTTCGTTGGTTTCAACTTTTTCCTCAACTTGAAAGATGTTATTCG
This sequence comes from Cynegetis impunctata, assembly GCA_030704885.1. Taxonomy (NCBI): domain Eukaryota; kingdom Metazoa; phylum Arthropoda; class Insecta; order Coleoptera; family Coccinellidae; genus Cynegetis; species Cynegetis impunctata. The sequence goes on from JARQZK010000105.1 coordinate 287,685, forward strand.
ATAGTCAATTTTATTACCACCAACATTTTCTTATTCATAAAAATAAAGCAAATAGATTATAAAAATTTTCATTATTAAATTTTAATGTTGTAACGACAGATTCCAGCCATTTTGATGTACAGACAATGTATTGCAAAGGAAATTTTCAATAGATATTTCAATAATGGCAACAATAAATAATAGGTAATATACAATCAAATCAAATTCTGGAAACAAGTTTTTAAATATCTGTTACCTAGTTTTGATTTGAAATATTACATGGAATAGACCAACGGTTACAAAAAGTAACAAATGATACATGGTTTCATTCTAAATGTCATATAGAGACAAAAAAACTGAAAATATACCAGGTGTCCCATTTGAAAATCGGAAGTTTATGTCACTTCCGGTGAAACCGGAAGTTGCATTAAGTTGAGTTACTTGTCAAAAAAGCAGTTTTATGCATTAAAACAGATTCTCTAAATTTCATTTCATTATCTCCGAAAACAAAAAAGTTATAGGGGCGAGCCACCTTCCGTGGACACCCGGTATCGCTCTTAGGAAAAAGGAAACACACGTGTTTCATTCCTCCATGAAGTTTGTGTCAAGGAGGTGGGCAGCTTGAGTTTGGGATTAACTCCTTCAGCCAGATCAGAGGATACACCTGTATGAACAAGTGCATTAAGGATAGGTGAGACGGGATATTTATGGAACATAGGAAGTGTGGGTAGGGTTCAGAGGATTAATACTGGCCCAGCATTCGCCTTGTAAGTTTGCAAGCAGTGACTTACATTACCATGAGGAAACCTCTGAAAAAAACTCATGGCAGACTAGTCGGCCCCGGGGTTTGAACCCGGGACCTCCCAAATACTAGCCAGCGTACCTAAAGGCGCGTTTTCCTCCACTTTCGCCAGTCGCTGACGACTGCGACGGAGTAGCCGCGACTGGTAGTAGCTGCGACCTATTCATTCAGGCGCGTTTTCCTCCACCTTCACTAGTCGCCGACGACTGCGACTCGCTACCCTGCGTCAATCAGTATTTGTCCCTCGTTCTGGTCTGTTCAGCACAAGAAAAATGAATATTTCAAAGAAATCATTTATTGCAATGTTATTAAATTATCAAGTGCAGGAGGAAAATCTGCTTCTCATGTTAACGTTAGAATCTGAGAAACAGAGAAGCGAAGAATTAGCAATGTTCCGAAATAGACGATTGGAAGGATTTCAGGCAATATTAATCCAGAACCACCTGACAGATAACGAAACAAAATCTAAAGAGTTTTTCCGAATTTCCCGGCATCAATATAACTACGCAAACTAACTTCCGTCGACGAATTATCGCGGCACCCCTTCCGAATATGAGCAGCTACTCGCGACTGGACGAACGGCGACCGGACGTTGGTAGTCGCGACTGAGTAGCGGCTAGGAAAACAGGATGATTTAAAATGCATTGGAGATGTCTTGACGAATTAGTCGACGCTACTCAGTCGCAGTAGTCGGCAACTGGCGAAAGTGGAGGAAAACGCGCCTTAAAGTACTCAACTAACTAGCTTGGTTACTTGAAAAGACCTCTATATGAGTAAAAAGGTAATACGTCAGAATACTTGAAATAAAATTTTTTTAAAACAGATTAAGAAATTATAGGAGTGTAGCTTACCTGAAAACTCAAAGTCATCGATTTTTGTGCTATAATGAGTGGAATCAGGGCTGTTAAGGTAGCATATGTTATCAGATCTAGTGTTTCCAATAATTTTTCCTGAAATGTTTGAAAAGCGAATTTACACAAAATTAAATGAATACTCCCAACCAGGGTGAGGAATGTAGCTGTCAAATTCACGAGAAGACTGAATGAAAAAATACCATTAATTTTCTCCATCAATTTGGAATTTCTACGATGTACAAAAACTATTTCGTTCAAGTGCTTGCTAAGAACATCGCAAAACATTGGGTATTTTTCTTGATAATAAGATTCCTCTACTTTAAGATATACTAGTTTGTTGATAGTAGAGAAGCGTTCTTCCATCAATATCAAGACAAATATGAAACATATACTAACAAGGAGCAGATTATGTTCAGAAAAAACTTTTAATAAAGAAAGAGAATGCGTGAGATCCATATGAACAATTTTGAATATAGAAAAACGGAATACGTTAATTAAATAAATGCAAAATAAACCAAGTGACCATTTTTCCAACGGTTTCATGTCCCTTTTGACGTTCTCCAAAGAAGTAATAGTACAAAGCTGATAATCGGAATACACAAACTCGTTAGTAACTTCTTCCAATTTTTTTCTTGATAAAAATATGGTGATATAACTTGTACACAGACTCAGTATTCTGAAGGGTATAATGGATTTCAGAATGAATTTTATTATACTTGAATTAGTTTTGAATTCATCGAATAATGAATCTTTAATAACAATTTCACCTCCAACACACACTGTAAGCATTATTATACCAAAAAACAATTTAAACTTGTGATAATTCCACTGAAATATGTTTTTCTCAAATGGAAACAATCCATTTATGGTTAATAGATAGTAAAGAGGGAAAAATATTTTTTTTGTCAATGGCTGCATTTTTTCTCATGTATATGAGCAGTTGTGTTTAATAATTTTTCACGAACTTGCGCTTGCTTGTCTCTCATGAGACTGATAGATCGATTAATAATTTCTTCAATTAAGAATAGCCCATGCATTTCATTATTGTGTTATTTAAGTTAACAAGTCATAAATAATCTATTGGGTAGTATAATGTAGATTGAAACAACGATATGAAACAAATGAATTGTGGTGACTCAAGTGAAAAGACCTTGAGTTGTCTCGAAATTTACGTTTTAATAAACTAAAAGTGGTAGTTACCACGTAACTCGGTTTATAGGGATATATATATATATATATATATATATATATATATATATATATATATATATATATATATATATATATATATATATATATATATATATATATATATATATATATATATATGAATGCAATGAACTAGGACATTTGAAACTAATCAAACAAACCTCCTAGCGGAGCTGGTTATAAGAGTTCACGAAGCATCGAAATATCAACATCTACCCCAGACGGTAATTGTTCGAACAGTAATTGTTTAACACGAATAATTCTTACTTATATTCATTTACCATTGCGATAAAATTCGGGGCGATTGCTGCCTGCGGTGTGTAATGTTGAATCACATCGAATTGATGTGTCAGCTTTACTCTTGCTTAGCGAATATGGTAGCCACCTTCGTGTGTTCCGGACGTACTAGTTCTCGTTGCCGAAATGTTTTCTTCTGTTCTGAAAGATGTGGTTCAATTGTTTCCGACTGGTGGCGCTGTGTCATATTTATATGTCATGGAGTTACTAGAAGAAATATGTATGACCGTTTGAAATGTTGGATTGGTTATCACTCTTGGTGGATGGATGATAGTGATGAGCCCCGATAAGGGCGAAACAGTCTGTCTATCAATTTCCATCGATTGTGATAAACAAATTAACATTTCGAACAATTACCGTCTGGGGAAGATGTTGATATTTCGATGCTTCGTGAACTCTTATAACCAGCTCAGCTAGGAGGTTTGTTTGATTAGTTTCAAATAAATGTCCTAGTTCACTTAATTATATATATATATATATATATATATATATATATATATATATATATATAAAAAATATATATATAATATATATATATATATATATATATATATATATATATATATATATATATATATATATATTGTTTTTTTATTGTGTGAAAAGTTCTTTATTTTCAAAAAATGAATTCATTGAAGGGTTTTAATTCTCACTTGATGCAATTTATTTCCAATATCCAATATATCACATGCAGAGCGTAAAAAACTAGTAATGACATTTTTAGAAGAAACAGCTCAACTAGTGATAGAATTTTCAGAAGAAAACTCCTCAACGTTACAGAAAAATATACTTTAACGCATAAGAGACATGTTGATGGCTGTTCAGTCATCACTACCAAAGATCGCCATCAATTAATTTTTTCATAATTTCATGAAAATTACAATTTACAAACAAAGAATATTAGATTTCTTTGATTTTACTATTATTCCAGAGCATAATAAAATTGCATAGAAAATATATCAAACCTCAAAAACCGAAATTTCATAGTAAATATCACCAATTATAAAAATCCTCATAAGTAGGTATTTGGTCCACATAAAAATGTTATATTTCATAAAGTGAACAAGGAAAATTCTTCAATAATTTGAGAAATTATCAAACAACTTTCCAAGGGAGCTGCTTTTATGTATTCCTCGTGAATTCTACATGCACAATACAACTGTGAGTTATAGGAATCGTCAAATCACCCGAATAAAAAATGTGCATACAGCTGTTTCGATCTTATTTCATCTCATCAGTGCAGATTATTTGACTCGGAGTGAATTAACAAATTTCTAACTGTTCCACAATACGAATCGTGGTCGCAAACACTGTCTGGATAACAACCCAGAGCGCCCTCCACCAAGGATATTGGAATTTTACTATCGGACGTAGTTTTGATTTGTTAGGCCAAGCAACAGAGATTTAGGAGAAAAACTAGTAATATCGTAAAAATAATTTTCGAAAATCTATAACTCTCACATTTTTGAAATTAAAAAAAGCTCTCTGCGAGGTAATACGTCTTGATATATATTTTATGTGTGCAAAACGCAGACTTTGTCAGATAATCAGTTTTTGCGTAATTGCAGTTACAATGATTTCATGCACTACCTTCCAGCGTGGCTAGAGCTATTGTACTACAGAATGAATATTTTTATTTCGCCTTAGAATGCTGCTGAATAGACGTTGAATACCTGCAAACATGACTGAAAACGGTCGATCGCCTGAAATCGTTGGAGTAGTGGGGGTAGACGCCAGCCGAGGGATTCAAATTGCTCCTCGGCTGGAGTTTTAGGGTGAAATCAAACTATACATTTTGTAGTACAATTATTCTAGTTTCAAAATATGTTTGAACAGTTGGGTTTTTGAAAAAAAAATTTTTGTGATGGAAATATCATATACCTATATGTTTTATATAAAAACTATTTTTTTTCGCTTTAATTAAAAAGTCAGGTAAGGTAAGGTGGGGTAAGTGTGTATTCGGGGTAAGTGTGTAGAGGCGTCATAAATTATATTCGGTGGTTTATTGTGGCTTCATCTATGAACAGGGTGCACAACTACATGTTATGACATGATGTAATGCAGAATTCTAGAATTCGAATAATTTTTAAACAAGCAGTGGTAATTAAAGAAAATACATGTTAGTGTGGGCATTGAACATAATTTGGTTGATAATTTTTAATCAGCCGCCATCCTCAACAGCAGAGTGATTTTATCAAATGAATCGGGATAGCAAATCAAGAAAGTAAGTAAATTTCTTAGTTTTGTATAATATTTTGTATTTTTATATAACCTGAAAATGTTAATTACTAAAAACGATGTTGCCCCGGCAGGAACTTCATGTGTGTGCAAGTGTGTAGTAAATACTACGGGCAAGTGTGTAGTAACTACACACTTGCACCCTGGCAAATAAATGGAACAATAATGCGTTTAAATAATAACAATGGACTCAAAATAACCATCAAAGTCACTCTCCACAGCCAGGTCCCTCTGGCGTAAACGTAGAAAACCAAGTAGAAAAACCTGTAGACTTCCAAGAATTACTGTTGGCGACGGTTAAGCAATCAAATCCTACTGATAAGGTAAAAAAAACGAAGGGTGGCTAAAGCGTGCGGAGGTCATAAACAAGTGATACAGTTTCAAAGTCTCATGGAAGGGAACAAAAGTAAAAATTTTGAAGAGGAGGAAAATCATCAGAAAAATGGAAAAAGCTCAAATGAAAATATTGTATTTGATGACAGTGACGACGATATAAAAGAGGAGATCAGAGAGATAGAAGAACTTGATGCATGCATGACGGAAATGGAGAAACCTGTGACAAATATAGAGAAAGATGACTGGGTGTTAGTGGCTTTATCAGGAAAAAAAATCAAAGAAATGCTATGTTGGTCAAGTTATTTCGGCAAAGAAAGGAGAAGAGAATTAGAAATAAAATTTAGCCAAGAAAGTACCTTCCTTAGATCCATTAACCTGTTCAACTTTTGCATGGAAATGCCCGGATGAATTGCTCTCATTGCGAGAGGATATAACATTAACTCTTCCTAAACCCACCTTTACTAAACGAGGTCTTACACCATTTTGAACTAAATTTTTCAGCTTATAACATTCAATAAAATTATAATATAAGTATCATCTAACCTTAATGTAACTTTTCTATTTTTGCATAAATGTAATCATTGATTAATTTAGCAATTGTAATTTCTTACTTTCTCATTATTTTTGAATAAAACGTTTTTTTCAACTCCTAGATAGATTTTCCTTTTTTAAATTTTTCTTATAGCATATGAACCATCGCTCTTTTCAGACTATCACAGATGCCCCTGGCTTCTTTAAACGCAACAATATTCAAAATATATCTTGACCGCGCACATACCCCACTTAATGAGGCAAGTGTGTAGTACATGCCTTGTTTTAAAAAAAATTGCACAAAATGAAAAGTTTCAACATTTCAATGATCTTGCTACTACGGCATATTAGGAAGACCACAAGTAAGGTACTGATGTCCGGAAATTCAATTATTTTCTTTGGTTGAATTTTCACGAGTACATATAACTGAACTTGCATAATTTTACTAAACTCTTACCCCAACTCACCTTATATTAACTAAATTAAAAATAAATTTTCGAATCCAGTACCGAAAAACGCCGATAGTTCTCGAACAAACCTGAGCGCCTGTGGCGTCACAATGTTAATCTCTATTCATCGCAGCACACATATAATTTTTCCTTTAACATTATGACGTCACAAACAGTAGTCAGGTCAATTTTATCAATTTTGAATTGTTGATAAATAATTTTGAAATAATTTCAAAGAGTTTTCGCATCGACCATTAGTATAATTTATGATAAAGTTTTGAAATACATAAAAAAATTGATAATTTTCCGAAAAAAAAACCAATTGAAATCTAACCATCCAGAAAACACTGCAAGATAGTGCATTAAAAATAATCTAAATGCAATTCGTAAAACACTAATTATTATCCGACACGCTGTATTTGCACCACTTAAAGTATATATCCAAACGTACTATCCGGCGGAGAATCTGTGCAACTACTTCAAAAATGTGGGAGTTATGAATTTTTGAAAAAAACGTTGATTTTTACGTTTTTTTTCTTGAGTCCGTATCAGTTCGGCGGCTCTATTTCTACGTATTTTCAAATTCTTCCACCAATCTGTCTGTTTGAATAGTGCATAGAATCCGTTCGTTAACTACGTGATAATTTAACATGATGAACAAAAACCAAACTTTGAATTCACTACGTTTATTATCACAAAAAAAATACTTATTTAAAAAAAAATGTAACACTGCGATTGCAATTTTGGTCACCTAGACCATCATCGGGCA
>JARQZK010000106.1:0-2500 GCA_030704885.1 Cynegetis impunctata
ATACATATATATATGATGCTTATAAGAATGAAGTTAGTTATAAGAAGAATACACACGGAATGAAAAAGTTTTTCTTTGTATATTCATTATTAATACATCATGAGTTGCATTATAGTTGATGGTGATTTATTATGAAAACCACATTCGATTATATGCTACATTATGATTTCTCATTGAATCCATGTATATTACTAAATGAATGTTTTTCGTGAAATTTCGAATATACTTTGCCCAAATTTCTTCAGAAATAATTAATTTTTAGAGTGTGATAAAGAATCATCAATAAAAAGTTTTGAAATATGTTTAATAATAATTGCCCATTTTTCCCACATTGTTTTATGAATTTGGATCTTTCCAGCCTACATTTTCGCTGGAGTAAATTTTCATCTCTATAAAGCTTCACATTTAATTCGGAACTAACATTGCTATAAAAGAAACTCAAAAAACTTTCAAATCTCTCATATAATTCGTGTCGAAAGTTGGTTTTGAGATGCCATGTTTTGACGTTATCACCTAAGCTCCGCCTCCATGTCAGATCCCAATACTATACGGATACCTTGGGTTCCAACCCTGTGATCGACTATATGCCATGAGATTTTTTCAGGAGTCTTCTCAAATATATATATATATATATATATATATATATATATATATATATATATATATATATATATATATATATATATATATATATATATATATATATATATATATGTTCAGAAAGATTTCCGCGGTCGGAAGTATTTGAAAAACTTGGTTCATTCAAGGAATGAACCGCCGAAAAGATTTGAAAAATCTCGACGTTTCGGCTCCTTTTGCGAAGCCATCTTCAGGAGAATTAGAAGGGAAATAATTCAGAGATCGCAAGATCCCTCAAAAACACAAACATCAAAACAATATTCACTACTCAACAAAAACTCTCCCATCTGGTCAGATCCGTCAAGGATAAAATTCCTAACGAAAATCACGGTGTTTATGAGATTCTCTGTTCCAATTGTCCTCGTTCTTATATAGGACAAACGAACCGACGAATTCAGGTCCGTGCCAAAGAACATTCACTTTCGGTAAGACACTCAGATATCGCCAACGCCCTTTCCCAACATCACACCCAAACAGGCCACATTATCGATTTCCCCAATACAAGAACTATTGCTCCTGTCCGATCTTTCAAATCCCGAATTTACCGTGAAGCTGTAGAAATAGAAAAACGTCCAAATTGTTTGAACACCAGAGATGACAGTCACAGACTCCCATCAGCATGGAAACCACTTCTCAGTGGCCGCCATGTCACACCCAGAGTCAGAGTGCATCCCGCACTGATGAGCGTGAGTACCCGCCCCTTTCCCCTATAAATACGGCCACGCGACGATCAGCCCGTCAGTTGACTCTGAAGAGTAGGCAGGTTGAGACTTCAGAGTTGACAGGAAGCAGTACGGTTAGTGGAGTAGGCAGGTTGAGACTACGCAATCGTATTGTTTCTGATTCCTTCTAATTCGATTCGTGAAGAAGGCAGATTGAGGCCACGAGTCTGAATTATTTCCCTTCTAATTCTCCTGAAGATGGCTTCGCAAAAGGAGCCGAAACGTCGAGATTTTTCAAATCTTTTACGCGGTTCATTCCGTGAACCAAGTTTTTCATATATATATATATATATATATATATATATATATATATATATATATATATATACTATATATATATATATATATATATATATATATATATATATATATATATATATATATATATATATATATATATATATATATATATATATATATATATATATATATATATATATATATATATATATATATATATATATATATATATATATATTATATATATATATAGTATATATATATAATATATATATATATATATATATATATATATATATATATATATACATATATGGCAACATGGCAAGTGGTATGACGCTTGAAGGTGTTCCCATCCAAAAATATGATTTTATTTGCGATCATTGTAATAAAATAGTGAAAAGTGTAGTGAATTGCAAGAAATGTGCGGGTAATTTTCATCCAGCATGTTTAAAGCAGTCTGCATCTTTAAAAAGTACGCTGTATGCCCATGAACCGGGGGATAATGAAATCCTTACCTCGAAGGAAATGAGTTCGGAATTGGCTCTACTAAGACTATTAGTGCAGGAGTTACAAAGCAAAAATAAAATACTTGAAGAGAGTGTTGTTCTTTTGAAGGAAAAAATTGATTATCTTAAGGTTAAGGCGGAATACAGTAAGAATCAAAAATCTACAGCTATAAAACCTTCTCATGATGCAACACTGTTGATTCATATACAGAAACTGCCATCAAATCTTATCGCCAGATGGCGACTGAAACAAAAAAAGCGGTAAACAATGCTAGTGATAATTCAAAGGAGACACCACAGAAACCTACCCGGATCACAGATAATGCAGGAAAAAGAGAATTAGATAATAGTATTCTGTTAAAACCACAGAATAATCGAAAAGAGCGCAGT
>JARQZK010000106.1:7500-27500 GCA_030704885.1 Cynegetis impunctata
TATTTCCAACGGTCTTATATTTTCCTTCTAGTGACTTAATGGCATATAAATATGACACAGCGCCACCAGTCGGAAACAAATGAACCACATCTTACAGATAGATGTATATGGAGGCATTTCGATGTTTCGTGAACTCGTATAACCAGCTCCGCTAGGAGGTTTGTTTGATTAGTTTCAAATAAATGTCCTAGTACTTGATTTTATAGCCACGAACGTGTTTCGATAACACGAAGAATTCTGTTTTCTATATATATATATATATATATATATATATATATATATATCTATTTTTATACAGATATATATAGAATATATATATATATATATATATATATATATATATAAATATATATATATATATATATATATATATATATATATATATATATATATAGAAAACAGAATTCTTCGTGTTATCGAAACACGTTCGTGGCAATAAAATCAAGTTCTAGGACATTTATTTGAAACTAATCAAACAAACCTCCTAGCGGAGCTGGTTATACGAGTTCACGAAACATCGCAATGCCTCCATATACCTTGGACGGTGTATGTTAGAAACATTGAGTTGTTTATCACAATCAATGGAAATGATAGACAGTCTGTTTCGCCCTTATTTGGGGCTCATCAGTATCATCCATCCATCGAAAGTGATAACCAACAAAATATTTCTAACGGCTTATATTTTCCTTCAAGTGACTATATGGCATATAAATATGACACAGCGCCAACCGTCGGAAACAAATGAACCACATCTTACAGATAGATGAAAACATTTCGGCAACGAGAACTCGTACGTCCTGACACCCGAAGGTGGTTACTATATTCGCTAAGCAAGAGTAAAGTTGCCACATCAAATCGATGTAATGCAACATTTACACACCGTCAGTAATAGCGCTCCGATTTTATTCCCTATACAGGTAGCAAATGAATATAAAACAGAATTATTCGTGTTATCGATACAAGTTCGTGGCAATAAAATGATGTAATCTAGGACATTTATTTGAAAATAATCAAACAAACCTCCTAGCGGAGCTGGTTATACGAGTTCACGAAACATATAAAGACCGTTGGAAATATTTGGTTGGTTATCACTTTCGATGGATGGATGATACTGATGAGCCCCAAATAAGGGCGAAACAGACTGTCTATCATTTCCATTGATTGTGATAGACAACTTAATGTTTCTAACATACACCGTCCAAGGTATATGGAGGCATTTCGATGTATCGTGAACTCGTATAACCAGCTCCGCTAGGAGGTTTGTTTGATTAGTTTCAAATAGATATCCTAGATAACTCCATTTTATATATATATATATATATATATATATATATATATATATATATATATATATATATATATATATATATATATATATATATATATATATATATATATATATATATATATATATATATATATATATATATATATATATATATATATATATATATATATATATATATATATATATATATATATATATATATATATAAATATATAATTTCTTGAAAATTATTAGCAATAACAGGCTTGTTGAATCTTAAAAAACTCGATTTCATTAAAAAGTTGACGTTTCGCCACGACATTCGTGGCTTTATCAGAACTTTTCAACAAGCCTGTTATTGCTAATAATTTTCAAGAGATTAGAAATAGTTCACAGGCAACAACAATTCGAATAAATAATTATAAATAAATATATATATATATATATATATATATATATATATATTATATATATATATATATATATATATATATATATATATATAATCTGGGTTTTTGGATTGGCAGTATAGGTGTTAATAAATATACGAAAATTGATAATGATAAATGTAATCATAAATGTAATCATAAACGTTTCGGAGATGTGTCTCCTTCTTCAGTATCTTTAGAGCCTAATAATCTGTAAATAAAATTTTTTGACAATAAGTAACAAACGAAATTGGTCATTTTGAGAGTAAAATCTCTTACCCCTAATTAAAATATAACTACAACGAACATTTAAGTATGGTATTTTAACACATATAACAGGTACAAGTAATTAAAAAGGGTAACTTAAAATTTATTTCCCATTACGTCGTCCATTGTCAGTTAATGTCTTGTCAAACTTGTGTGTTATGTTCTGTTTTCTTCTTCTTTTTTTCTTTTTCTTGATATGAAAGGTGTATAAAATTGGCTTAAACCTTTGATGTCTTGTCTATCATTAACGGTGTCTTCTAGATTTAGTTTTATGTGGATCATTTCCCAAAACTCTCTGTGTCTTCGTTTTGGTTCTGTTTTTAATAATCTAGTATCGTCGTAGTCGAAATCATGTCCTTTAAGTGTCTTATGTTTGTTAAGTGCTGTTGATGCAGTTTTAGTGTATTTGTGTGCGTTGAGTCTGTCTTGTAGTCTTTGTGATGTCTGTCCAATGTATTGTTCGTCACAGTCCCTGCATGGTATGCTGTATACAATATTTGATTTTTTTATTTTTGGAGTCAAAGCTTTAAGTCTACTGAAAACCTGTTTAATTTGGTTGCGTGGCTTGTGGACCGTTTCTATATCGTGTTGTCTCATTATTTTACCAATTTTGTGTGACAAATTTCCTGTATAAGGTATAGATATCCTAATTTTGTTTACATCATGTTTTTGCTTCATTGTCGTTGTATCTGTGTTATACATTCTATGAACTCTTTGGCGTATTAGAGATGTTACCATTTTTGTAGGATAATCATTATTTGTCAATAGTTCCTTTAAATCTTTTATAATATATAAATATGTATGTGTGTGTGTGTACGCTTTTTACAGAATTATTTATCTTTTTATTTCTTGTATTTGATATAGTGGAGAAACATATTAAGTCGTTATTTTATTAACTTAATATGTTAATTGTTTTTATAAACCATTGTTTCAATATGTTCATTAATTTACGTAATATATCGGGCCAATCAATCCAAAATAAAAAAGTTGTCAACTTGTAATGAAATTTTGTCTGCACAGTCTTCTTCACAACTTAACTAAAAAGTTTTAAAAAATTTTATGCCATAGATGTGAGCGGTCATTAAAACATGAATATCTCTGGAATGGCTCAAGATAAACAGACTAATCAAAAAACAGATTATGCAGAAGACATGCGATTATAACATCTCATTTTTTTTTTCTGCCTGAGCTACCCGGTGTTTGCCCGCAGAAGGATTTAAACTTGGACGGAGAAACCATATCACTATTTAAACACCTTGTACAATAAGTTTATTTCATTTTTTGATTATCTTGTAATTATTTCATTTTCTCAAAGAACAGCTACAATTTGGTGATTATTCAAATTGCATCACTGGCTGAGGAAATATTCACAGTAAAATCTTAGGGAATATTTAAGCTACGTATTAAATTTGCGGCGCAGTGTAAATACAGGATGTCCCAAAATTACTGGGATACATATCTACCACGTGTAGAAGAGGTCAAAATAAGTTAATTGGACTCAATTTATTCATATACCGAAATGTACTCGTGAGAAGAGTTGAAAGTGAAGTTCATATAAAAAAACACATTTTAGGACGTGCGCATTTCAAATTTTACGTCGATTTGACCTTTGTATTGATGAAAGTGTCCGTCATATTGTAAAGCGTTTTGCCTTTGTTTCCACCGCCAACTAAATGTTGTATTACAATTTCATTGAACTTGTATTAGGAATTTACGACAATATTTTATTCTTTCGAAACTATGCGGAATGCGAAACTTCTAGAAGAGTAACAAAATGAAGACAATTGATAAGTCTTCCCGCTAAACGAATTCGAGAAATATATAATCAATAGGTACTGAGGAAGTTCTGAAAAAATGTGTAAGAGGGTGGTTAAACCCTTCCTACAGTTTAATTTGGGTTTCTTTTATAATAATTTGATAATTATTAGCAATAACAGGCCTGGTGAATCTCGAAAAACTCGATTTTATTGAAAAGTTTACGTTTCGCCACGACATTCGTGGCTTTTTCAAAACTTTTCAATTACTGAAATTTCTTTGACATTTATTGATTTGAAAAAATTTGAATATTTTAAAAAGACTACTATGTTTCATCAAAATTTTTCGACTGTGGCCGTTTTCTGTTATTAATTACATGCTATCCAGGCCAATATTAACATTCAAATCTGTTATTATTAGATGGTAAGGGAAACCACAGAAACCTGTACCCACCTAATATTCGAAATAGGTTCAAATTATTTTGATTTTGAAAAGTCAAAGAATAGGGCACTATTCATCTTTTTTTCAAATTTTTTTTTATCAAGGCTGTGGTCGTCTTCAGTTACTAATTACGTGCTATTTAGTCCAATATCAACAGTCAGGTCCGTTGAACCACAGAAACCTTTACACACGTAATGTACAAAATAGGTTTAAAATAAATCAATAATATCAACAGACCTGACTGTTGATATTGGACTAAATAGCGCGTAATTAGTAATTGAGGACGGCCACAGCCGTAATAAAAAAAATTTGAAAAAAGGATAAATAGTACCCTATTCTTTGACTTCTCAAAATCAAAATAATTTGAACCTATTTCGAACATTACGTGGGTAAAGGTTTCTGTGGTTTCCCTTACCATCTAATAATAACAGATTTGAATGTTAATATTGGACCCAATAGCACGTAATGAATAACAGTGAACGGCCACAGCTGAAAAATTTTGATGAAACATAGTAGACTTTTTTAACTATTCAAATTTTTTCAAATCAATAAATGTCAAAGAAATTTAAATTTTTCAAAAGTTCAATGTCGTGGCGAAACGTGAACTTTCTAATAAAATCGAATTTTTTGAGATACACCAGGTCTGTTATTGCTAATAATTTTTAAAAAGTTAAAAATAGTTCACAGGCAACAACAATTCAAATAAATAATATATATATATATATATATATATATATATATATATATATATATATATATATATATATATATATATATATATATATATATATATATATGTATATATATATATATATATATAAAACAAAAGCAAAATTTTCGGTCTAGCCCGCATATGTCGAAGCAGCCGTTGACACGTGTTTCGGACTCATTGGTCCTCATCAGAACGGCGTAGCCAAGTATGCGATGGAAAACCTGGAAATGAAACAGCAACAACAAGCAGAATCCTTTGCTTCGGAAGACAATCACACATTTGTGGTACATTGTTCGAACTCTCCGGTTTGTTTGCTTGTTGTTGCTGTTTCATTTCCAGGTTTTCCATCGCATACTTGGCTACGCCGTTCTGATGAGGACCAATGAGTCCGAAGCACGTGTCAACGGCTGCTTCGACATATGCGGGCTAGACCGATAATTTTGCTTTTGTTTTATATACTATTTCCCCGCGATAAATCTCCTCTTTGTAGTATATATATATATATATATATATATATATATATATATATATATATATATATATATATATATATATATATTTCAGTACATATAGGCATATCCAGTAGTTCTCATCAGACTCAATGAAGTTTTTCTGAGGCAGAAAGAAACTGTCAAATTTTTGGTACGAAAACGCATTCATCGTACATTCTTCGGTGGCAAAGAATGTGGAAATTCATTATAAGAATAATTTTTTTTTTGGAAAATATTTGTGACTCTTAATGCCACCAACATTGCTCTAAAGCCTTGAAATTTGTGACAATTGGCGTGGTAATTTTATTTCTTTAACCTCTACATCTTTTATGTGAGGATTTATTATTTTTTCGTGGTTTTTGACGAATTGCACTGCCGCCATCTGAATGTAGAAAATTAATTTTATTTCTGGTTTTCATGGTTTTGTTCAACACCACTGTTCCTTCAAATAAACTAAGGTGGTTAAGGATTTTTCTGTGAAAAAGATCGAATATTAGAAGAAAAAAACGGTGTCATCCGTTCGGTTCATCCGTGGTTCCTTCGGATAACATAGAAGGATCACAATTAGCGAAAACGAAACATATGCGTGTCAGAGCGCACAACAGAAGTGATAACTCATACTAATTCGAGTTGAAATAATTAATATTGAAATGTGGGGTAAGAGCTGTTACGATATTGTGAAAAAAAGCTAGGAGTAACCTCTGAGATTGGAACCCAGAAATACGGCACACCAGGGTTCAGTACTGAAACCACTCGGTCGTCAACGCAATGCAAAGAATAGACGCAAGAGTGTATATAACGAGAGGATAGTGTATCGCTACGCTATATAATTGAATATAAACCTACAATACGTAGTCATTATTTTATGAAAAAAATTTGTGAAGCTTTATGTTTTCATTAAGCCATATCTGATTCTTTGTGAAGCTTTATGTTTTCATTAAGCCATATCTGATTCCTATCGTAATCTGTTCTTTTATGCATATAACTTATACAAAATTTTTTCGATGTTTCACATCTGACGTTTTGGAGTTGCTGTACATGAATTAATGAGTACATATAATGCATTGGCGATTGACGTGGCGGAGTGGAATCAGGAATGAGAGAACGGTGTAACCAACCTCCCTTTTAAGAGATATTTAAGCCCCGAGCTAGCAGGAAGATTGGTTAAACATATATGGGTTATGACTTGTTCACAGTAATAATAACAAGGTAAAATGTAGGTATTTACTGTTTTCTCAATACATTGATCAGACTTATCTTTATGTTTTAGTATATATTCTGTCGACGTTTTTCTTGGGTGGATTGTATTCTTGACTTCTGCCCTTTTTGTAACTCTTTTCTTGGTAGCTCCAGATAAGGTGGATATTGGCTCCAGGTAAGGTGAATTTCAAACTTCAGACAATGTGGCTTTTAGCTCTAACCAAGGTGGCTAAAATAATTCGGGGCAAATCAACATACAATCTCAAACTTAATATGTTCCAATATCTGTAGGGTATCGATGGCCAATTCAATCTAACATTTAGATTTATCTCAAGCAAAGATGCTAAGAAAGACAGTATATGTTCCAACATTAAACTGAACATCAGATATCACCACGTGAAATGTGCCATCGTTAGCCTACAAAAATCTTGTGTTAAATTGAGGGAATGAAATAAGCAAATAAAGTAAAAATATTTTAAATTAAGAAATGCAAGATGATTATTTCAATATTGAAAGATAAATAATTTAATATAGATAAATGAAAAAATATGAAATGGCGGAAAAATTAAATGAGGAATCGATTCAGATTTTCTAGACAATGCATTTATACGAAATAATTATATTTCTTCTCATAACTTATCGTCTATCAGACGCCACAGATACTTAATAATTTCAATAAACTTTAAAAAACGTTCAATTGATATTGAATATAATTCTATTAGTTAACGATATTACTTGTTCAACAGTTATTTGGCTAAAGAGAATGATATTACATATTTCACGTGGAAATCAACGCTATCTCCATACTCTCTTGTACGCAGGTCATTCATTCAGGCGTTTTATAGCGAGGAATCACGGTATTTGAATGCAGAGTTCAGTGGCTGCAGTTAATTGGAGAATTTACACGTTACAACGGAAAGGAAAATGGAGAAAGAGAAAGGTATACAATATTCGCTTGTGTTAAATAAAAGCGTGACTTTCGTCAGTCTAGTTCCGTCACACTTTTAGCGTCGCATATTTTTCAGTATGGTCCCGCAGCGAAATCCCTATCTCCTCCAAGCCTGCCGTAAGGTACTTCGTTCCAAAAATATACGAACTTATTAATGGAGCGCTGTATCCCACGTGCTTCCTATTATCAAATATGTCGTTCAACATTTAGTTGATTTAAAAAAAAAATATTCCGAAACATTCAATATTGTATTCAATATTGTATGAAAATATACCTATAGAATTTAACAGACTCGTAAATTGAAGACACATTCATTCGGGAAGAAAAAGCAATGTGTTAATTTTATTCATAATGTTGGCACTGAAGAGAATCAATAATATACATTTTCAGGTACTTCAGTTTTCCTCTTGAGACTAAAAAGACGTATTGAATTATCGAAGGGATAACTGCCAATAATATTTTGACTAAACCGCTTCGTTGGAAATGTTCTTGTATTATACAATTTTCTCATACACATAACACGATTTGAAGGAATGCATTTTGGGGTTTGAACCGAAGCTGAGATTCAAACTATCGCATATTTTCTTCAAGTCTACATTATAACTGATCTATTTGCTTCATTATAAAATTTCACAAAACAAGTTTCAGGAACTTTGAATGAACTTCTACGTAAGTGACTTGAAAAAAACCAACAGAAAATTGTACGGTCTGTAGGGATTTTACTTTAGAAAAAAGCAGTAGAGTAAATTTCTCATCAACTTTCTTGAAACAACTCAAATATACGCGAGGGAATCGGCCGAGAAGGATATGGAGCGAAACTCAATTTCGTTTAGGGACTTAAATTGAAGGAAATAGAGAGACAAGGAAGAAAAACTCGCCTAGTCTGTTTTTCAATTACTTCATTGTGAATGTTTTGTGATTTGAAAGTCATTTCAGAACTATGTTATTGAAATATTGGTCAACGAATTTTCGGGTGTTAAATCTAGCTAGGCGTTATGTTTTTATTATTTGAGAAAAGTGAGAATAAGTCTTTGAATATTTAATTTTGAATATCTCAAGTTTGAATTTGTGACACACACATATTTATATATATATATATACAGTGGCGGATTTATCAGCAGGCTGAGTAGGCTAGAGTCCAGGGCGGTAAATTTTGGGCTAAAATTTTTAACTACCTACCAAACAATTTTCAAAAATTCCGAGAATCGAATTTTCTTCAGATCTCGATGTTGTGAGGTACTAGGAAATCATTATTACTATTTTTACGATAATATCTGTATGGTTGTATGTATGTGTGTACAGGTCAACCGATCGGTTTCGCCAAACTTAGATTTCCTGAGAATTGCAACCGATTTTCCCCAGTCCATTTTGAGAAATCGCAAGAATAAAATCATGAAGAAATTTTTTTTTAATACCTCTTAGATTTTCAAACCGATGAATTTCAAAATTTACTCAGCTCTCTTTCTTCTCGAACTGCGTCGGTTGACCTAAAGAGCATTAAAATCGTTTGGTCCATTCGGGAGATACTGTTGTCGAAAAAATTTACGAAAAATCTAAAAAACGATCGACCGCTTCTCGCTATTTTTTTGAGCAAAAAAAAACTTGGAAATCTACCTGATAGTTAATTTTTGAGCTCAAAAATGTGCATTTCAATACATTTAATGAATTTGATGCATTTTTTAGAGCTCTGTTCAAGTGAGAGAACCTTTTCTTGCTTAGAACGGGTGAAAATTTATCTAAGATCTACCTCAAGAAAAGAAATGATTAACATCTTAGTCCTTTTGTACATAGATTCAGAACTAATAAACAAGATTTCATCCGACGATATAATTGATGATTTTGCGAATATAAAATCGCGCAAAAAGGTAATGTCAAACCATCATAACTCAATTAATTGAATTTCATCGTCATCATTAACCGAAATGTTAACAGATGATTGAATTTATTGTTTTTATACTGTAAGTAAAGGCAATAAAAATATTTAGTTACGTTCAGTGGTGGATTTACCAGCAGGCTGAGTAGGCTGGAGCCTAGGGCGGCAAATTTTAAGGGGCGGCAAATTTAGTTCAGAAATAATTTTTGATTTCGATTTACAAATTGAAAAAAAAATTATTATACACACACAAAATACGAATTTCGAAAATTGGAGAGAAATTAAAATATTTAACAAATATAGAAATATAGTCCTATATACAGTGCTAAATAATAAATATTTCAACATCTCTACATAAATAACTGCTAAACGCTTTATCAATTATACATTAATGATCATGAATTTTTAAAATATCGCAATAGCGATTCGATATTTCAGTCGAAATTTAGTTATTTTTACATAATTTCTTCACTGATAACTGCTATAATTTTTTCTCCGTGTATCTAATAATTATTATGAGATCTTAAGGAATTCAATCTTGATATAGGTAATATCGATGGTCTAATCATGACTGCTGCAGCAAGTTTGTAAATTACCAAATTCAGTTTCAGAAAGTTATTTCTCTATGCGTAAAAAGTACTGACTGAAATTGACTAATTTTTATTGAATAAAAAACCAGTTGAATATCTTATAGAGATATAGTCTTTTGGTTTGAATTAATCGAATAACTGATATTTGAACGACTGACAATAAAAAAAATTCCCTCCTCAAAATATAAAGTTAGACAATATGTTATCAGTTAATTATTTTATTTGTAGTAAGAAAAAGTTTTGAAAATCCAAATGAGCATGCCTTAAGCGCTCATGTCGTACACGAATTATTTCACAACGCCAACATTTTCAGAAAATACCAATCGGAATGAATTAATTATACTAAGATAAAACAATACTGCAATTTATTATACAACGGTTTCTCTCCAGTCGATTGAGTACATTAAAAAAAAATTGAAGTGAAAAAATGATGTTTTCGAAAGTTATTGTGTTTACTGTGAACGCGATCTTCAAAAATCCATACGATATGGCATTAAAATTAGTTTTTTATATAAAAAGCAAAAATAATATTGGGTTATACATATTTGTGTATCTGTTTTGGGTTTTAGGCCAAATCTTAGCCAATAGAATATCTTCAAGGGATCTATCGATTTATCGAAATCAATAATTTTTTAACAAAATGCATTCGTGCAGATGCAAATAACGGATATTCATCTATCCCAAGAGCTGAAAACTTACTAGACTATTTATGTGCTGTGGAGAATTTTCATGTTTTTTAATCTTTTACCAAATGTTCGAGATCACGAACTCCTACCTCTATCCAATTTTCATCGCCTCAAAATATCAACCAAGCAAAACAAAAAAAATCATCGTTTTCATGTTTCCATCAAATTCTTGCCTAAAACCCGGCCGATTTTCAAATCCTTTCTGTTCCTGAATTATATTCAAAACTACGGTCGGACGTCCATTATCTTATAAGTCAACTTTTTCCTACAAACTTAATTTGCTAAAAACAACTTTTTCTAACTCACGCAACCTCATTAAGTTTATAAAATCGGGAAAAGAAAAAAAACAATACAGCCCTCAGAACTATCCGCGAACACAACAGGTAATCTTCATGGGGGTTGCGGGCCCAGACACGTTGAGTCCGTAGCAGTCTTCTCCGCCGACCGCGGATTACGTCATCTCGCATTGCCGTTATTGGGAGATATGTGGACTCGTGGCTCAAACGCTCGTGCTCATCGAAAAAATGTAATGTTGGTTGCAGTTGAATTGGAATACTGGTATCGTTTCGTAAATTACGGTGGAGCGTATGGATTTGTTTAGATTTTTAGAATATAGCTTAAGTTTTATAGTAACTAGTTCAAAATTATATATGATTATATATTTATGTGTTAAAATTAGAAAAATAATTTTTATGAGCTCAGCGATCATTTTCCTTTCTGATGAGTTGCTTTTTAAATAATATACATGTACATCGTATTCGTTAGGTACGGTTTAGAGTGAGAACACATCGGATTTAGATTTTCATGCAAAAGTAGAATTGCGAATTCAAAGTCTCGCAAAAAAGTATTGTAATGCTTTTATAATTTTACTTAAATTATAATACTATCGAATAATTAAGAAAAGATATATTTATTGTATTGTTTTTAAACTGTGAGTGTAATAATAAATATTTATATTTATTTCGCCAAATGTATATTTTGTGTGTAAGCTTTATTCATATTATGTAAGTATTGTATAGTTTAAAGACATGCCTTACCTTACTTTAAAAGTGGTACATGATTGAGATATGTTTCGCTTAGAACAATGGTTTTTGATCATTCTTTGCTGTAAAAATAATCAAGGATCTAACACGGTACATAGTTCACAATGATACTAACCATACGGGAAAAGTTGATGTAACGAGGATGATGGAGCACAAATCGTAAAATTGGAATTTTATTGATAGAAAATTGATATGATTGTGGACTAAGACATCAAAATTTAGAGGCGACAAAAATTGAATAGCCCACGGGCGGCAAATCTGTAAATCCGCCACTGGTTACGTTTATCAAATGTACATTATCGTATGTCTCAACGTACATGATTGAGCTTTTATTATCTTTATATATATATATATATATATATATATATATATATATATATATATATATATATATATATATTATTATATATATATATATATATATATTTATATATATATATATATATACATATATATATATATATATATATATATATATATATATATATATATATATATATATATATATATATATATATATATATATATATATAAAGGGATGAGGGACAGTAACGGAGTACTGGTAAAAAACAAGGCAATAGAGTAATAGATGAGATTCCCCAAAATACTAGAGATAGCCAATAAAACGATGTAGTGTGCTACTAATATCTTGTTTATTCAAACATCAAGTGTCTACCAATTACAGACTTCATAAGGAAGCTAAAAAAGTTATTTTTATGGAAACATTTCCATATATACAAGTCAGAAAAAAAAACTTTGGAATTAATAATTAGTATTATTTATGTTTTTTGAAAAATACAAGAGAATTCGAGATTGCTCTAGCGAGCAAGCAGCCAGTTTTTAATAAAATCAGCAGTACAGCATAATGAAATTACAACAAACATATTAGACATAACGTTCTTATAAAAATCTTACTTCTACACATAACAAAAGCTTGATGTTTGAATAAACAAGATATTAGTAGCACACTTACTACATCGTTTCATTGGATACCTCTAGTATTTTGGGGAATCTCATCTATTACTCTATTGCCTTATATATATTTATATATATATATATATATATATATATATATATATATATATATATATATATATATATATTTATTATTGTTTTTGCCTGTGCTCTATTTTTAATCTCTTTTTAATTATTAGCAATAACAGGCTGGTTGAATCTTAAAAAACTCGATTTTATTAAAAAGTTGACGTTTCACTACGACATAAAAAAAATAAATGTAAAAGACAATTCAATTTTATCAAAAGTTTTGAAAAACTACGAATTTCGCAGTGAAACGTCAACTTTATAATAAAATCGAGTTTTTTAAGATTTAACCAGCCTCTTATTGCTAATAATTATAAAAAGATTATATATATATATATATATATACATACATATATATATATATATATATTATATATATATATATATATATATATATATATATATATATATATATATATATATACATTATATATTCTTGCCTGAGTTGTATTGTTTCTGAAAAATTTTTCGAACTTCAAAATAAACATTAATACAAAGATGGATTAGAAATTCCTGATTTTGTTATAGGAATCAATATCATCAAGAAATAGAAACACGTTTATTAAATCTCAATTTCCACTTTATTAAAATTGAATGAAAATTGTTTTGACAACACAGTATCCTTCATCAGATATAGTTATAAACAGATGAACTGATGTTGTCGAAATAATTGTCTAAATTATTGTAAATATATTAGAAATTAAGTTTAAATAAACGTGTTCTTATTTCTCAATATGAATGTCCATCAAGTGAAGGTGACTTCGATTCAAAAAACAATATTATTAAAATACGGGCAATACTGTTTTTTGTTCCGTTTCCAAAAAAATTGTTTACGCAATACGCTCGGAAACTGTTTTCTTTAGCTCGTAGACTTCAAGGGCGTGCTGTGTCCAAAAAAACAACATTTTCACCTTAGAGCCCTTTCAGACTAGGATACTGTATCCGAGATACTGTATGCGAGATACAGAATTTAGGCCAGATACAGTCAAGATACTTTTGTTAGAATATAGTTTTGTGAATAAATTTGATCAGTACAATATCAGTGCTGTACGGTGCTTTTTATGAAATGGGCATTGAAGAGTGCGCTATGCTGTGGTATATTATAAACAAAAGGAAAAAAATTAAAAGGAGACGAACTATGTGGGTTCATCCTATAATAGAATTAAGGAAAACTAAAGGAATTTATAACCTTCTTCACCAAGAATTACTACAAGATCGAACAAAGTTTTTTAATTATTATCGAACGTCCATAGAATCTTTTGAAGAACTTCATAATATTCGTTATCAAAAACTTTATTCTCCATGGTAAAATCGAAAAACCGTTTTATTCCACTTCACTTCTACTAATAAATAATAAAAATATTGTACACGTATGCTATTATGCTTTTGAATCGCAAAAGTATGCAAGTCTGAACAGGTCCATAAGCCACAATGATAATTTGGTATCCCGGATTCGGATACTGTCGCCGGCGGCTGAATGAGCGAGATTCAGAAATTTAGTATCGCGATACGGTATGCTGTGCTGAATGTAGTGTGAAAACGTACATATAAACGCATGTATTTTCTGTATCTGGGATACGCGTATCTCGGATACAGTATCCAAGTCTGAAAGGGCTCTAACAGTGAATTACTGTCTATATGCTTTGATGAGATATTTGAAATGAAAACAACATTCATGTGTGATAATTATGTGTTATCAATAATTTCATCTGAAGATAGACAATATGACTAGCAACTTTTTTTCTCTAATTGGTTCTGCGGGCTTTTCTTCTAAGATTTTCATCTTCTTACAAAATATACCTTAGTATCAACGAATATATTAAACGTTTCTAGGAATGTTTGCTTAATTCCATTTCATTTTCTGTGCTTATAGCGGAAAATCACTAATCCATATATACAGGATGTTCAGCACATGAACCATCAAAATTTTTTGGGATATTGTTGGGGTCATTTGCTACTCTTTCCCCGTCTTAAACTTTCGTAAGTTTGTTACTAATGGGAAACACCACTATGGAAACACCATTTTTTGAAATATTCTGTAATATATGCTTGTGCAAATAGTTTATAGTTTTTATTGCAATTGACAGTACCAAAGAGATATATGAAGATCTTCATTTCACAACATTAGTGGTTTTTTGAAATTCAATGTCGAAAGAGGTAAGTAACAACAATTGACAGTTTCATTTACTTTTAAAATCTTTTTTACTCAATATACTTTCTAATGGTAGGTATGCTACATATTGATAAAAAAAACTTCCGATTCAAATTACGAATATTCCGTCAGAATGACGAAAATCGTTCGGAATTGGTAGAAATAACAATTTTACATTTATGATCGTCCGTTCGAACAAAAGTTAAACTACAATAATTTAATACCTACCTGTTCTTCAGTTATAAATTCTGTTCAAACTGTTCCCCACCGTTTCTAAAGCACGCTCGACAACTCTTTCTTTCTTTAACCGTTACGGTAGCTAGTTATTCGTTGAAGCAGAAATATTTTTCTTTTTTGTTCGAAAAAAATGTGATTTTTTGATCGATTATTTGTACAAAATTTAAACTACTAACAATAACTTAATACCTACTTGACTGCTCACTAGTAACATATTTTGTTCGAAAATAGTACATTATGTTACTAGAAGTAGAAGGCTATCATTATTATTGAGCCTAGATTGTTGCACTGCCGAGGCGTTAGCCGAGGCTGTGCAAACTGGGTGAAACATATAAAGGGTCTTCTGCTCCGACTGACATATACTATTTTTTCTTCAAGCGTAAATTGAAAAAATTGAATACATTGTTTATATTTTTATAACACTTCTCAATACTGACAAACATCAAATTAAATGAACATTAAATGACAGTTCCTACCTACTTGGATACAACGCCCATAATAAGACGTTGCTATCATTTCTCATTTTTTTATTACTAGTATAATAATGAGCGTTCATTATTTTACTAGTAAAAGAATTGGTTATTTCTACGATCCGTGTTGTCGAAAATAATATAGATATTATTATACGCTTGAAGAAAAAAAATGTTTTTCTGCTTCAATAAATAACTAGCTACAGTAACGGTTGAAGTACGAAAGAGGTGTCGGTCATCCATTAGGAACATGGGAAAACAGTTCGAACAAAATTTGTAACTAGACAACAGTTATGTAATAAATTATTTTTGATAGTTCATCTTTTGTTGAAACGAACGATCATAAAAATAAAATTTTTCCACAAATTCCGATGATTCCGCCCTTCTGACGGAATATCGGAAGCTCTCAATTTTTCTTAGAGTTTTGAATATTTAATTTGGAAGTTGATTTATTATCACAAAATCAATGATTTTTTGGATTAGAAATCCTTGGGTATTGTCAATTGCAATAAAAAATATTAATTATTTGAACAAACATACATTACAGAATATTTTTAACAAAATATTCCTTTTTTAGGCATTAATATTGAAGGCCTAATCTTGGAAATTTGAGAAAAAATTTTTTTGAAACTATGTCTCATTAACCGTGAGTCTCAGGATCCAGGGTAGAAAGGTAGCAAATGACCCCAACAATGTTGCAAAAAACTTAAATGGTTTATGTGCCCAATAATATTATCATAATATAGTTACAACAAATCCTTCATATTAGCTGTTTATTTGGTAATCGCCTGATTAATTGAACGTTCTTCAAGAGGTAGCTTTTTAGGTCAAATGCTTATCTCTATTCCATTTCATCCAACTTCCGGATCCATTTATTGAGAAACTTTAAAAATAAATTAGTTAGATAGCTTTCAGGATTCACTTACTTATAAAAATAGAAAACGCGGTCGATAGTAGATGTTAAAAGGAAATTTTTCTAAAGAATAAAAGACGAAATGAGAAAACTACTATAGATTGAGGAATTTATGGAAACGCAGTTTTTTTCTCGCTGAAATCATAACAAATTAAAAATACTAATGGTCGGAATAATTTTGGAGGTTTTTGAATGAATGCAATTTGAAATTGATTTTGGCAACTTTTTGTGACCAACATTATAAAATTATATTTTTAAATCGACATTCCTTGAAAACTTGAATGATGCTCTCATCCAGCACTCTAAATTATATTGAAATCGAGTCTACAAAGAAGTTTATTTTTCGTAGATATAAACAGCATCGTTGCTTGATTGTTTTGATAGAAAGAACATTTCTGGAGGAAATGTACCGATATATTACTTTATGTGTAATAGCCTATTATAATGAACTTTAAAATTTTTCAAAACTGAAATAAATATATCATATTGAATTTGTTTACACTGAGCTCCACCCAGAAAAATCGCAAAAATCCATGTACCTAATCTCTTAGTAGTTTCAGGATAATTTAAACTAACAACTTATTTTGAAACCTAAACTAATTCCCAGTCAGTTAATTCGTTTTGTAATGTAATCAGAACGAAAATTGAAAGGCAGTAATCATTATAATTAGTCCGGTAACATAGTTTTTTATATATATATATATATATATATATATATTAATATGTATATATATATATATATATATATATATATATATATATATATATATATATCTATATAAATTTATATATATATATATATATATTATATCGTCTTTTCTCTTCAGAATAATATCATTATGTCAAATAAAAAACAGAAATTCTCATATAAAATTACAAAAAGTCTTAATCGATTCCAAAAGAGGAGATTTAAAAAATTAATAATAATTGCATTTTATTATACTCTCAGAAATAAGATATTAAAGGTAATTGAAGTAAATACTGGATGAACAACTAAGTTTACTCTGGCTGTTTAACTGTATATTCGTCTGTTTAATTCCGGTTTTCGAAGTTTCTCGTGTAATAAAATGTAAAATTGACTAAAATAACCTCAGATCTATAATTGTGTCATATTTTATAGAAATGAGCTTAAAACTTCTGAAAATTAAGCAAAGCAATAGTTTTGAAAATAGTTGTATATCGGTGAATCTGGTTTCGAATTTAATCAATGAGACAATATTGTGACGCTTCAAATTCCGGTAAACACAAAAGAGCTTTGGTCCAAATCCGCTGCTTAAAACTATTCGATGTTCTATATACCTTTGGTTTGTGCGAAGCTTCCACCGAGGTATTTAAATGTTCGTAACTAGTTCGCCATTTTGTTGATCCCTTGTTACGGGTTTTCCGAATTCAATTCAAGCGATAAATGCAGAAATCGTCGATTCCAGAGAAATTTGCTGAACATTTCAATGAGCTAATTGGATGGTATTTTCGCAAATAGTACGAAATAGTTCGATGTTTGCTACATAATTACTAATGTCATTATTGTTTTTGTTAGAGCTAACTGAGTTATAGGCGAATACTGTATCAGTACCATAAAGAAAATAGTGGGCCAATTTGAGTGAGCGAGAGCTAGATGAAAGAGTATTGTCTGCTGTTTCTAGAAATTTCGCATTTTCGATTGAGCAAAAATAGGAAATTTCGCTGAACCTTCATTTTGATCACGAAGAAAATTTTCAAAAAATCAAAGAGGAAGTCCATGAAGTTTTCGAGTACGTACATTTGGGTGGAACTAGACCGAGATTCAATTGTCGCAGAGAGCAGGGTGAATTCTTAAAATTTTCAAAATTCTCCTTTAAAGAAAACTCTCGATGCTTTTCGCTGTTGAAAGAATTGATATCAGAAAATCTAGTTTTGGCGGGATATGACGTTTCATTTGAAACTCGTTGTCAATAAACACATTCGGTTGATGAAAGAAAATGAATTGATGAGGAAAATGAATTTATTTTGTTCAATTAAAAATGCTTTTGAATAATGCAATCGGATCAATCAGTGGAATTCGTGCATTTTACTTCTAATCATGGGTGAAAACAGAAGAAAATGTTCGATACCTAAATATGGAAAAAATCAACAATACCAATTGAATATTCAGAAATTCTTAATAACAGGAAGTTTAGTGAAACTTCATGCAACGTTTATGGTTCCGTCATATAATTCATATGTATGGACTTAAAAATTCCAAAATTCTAGAAATAATGATAATTTTATTAGGATTAAATTGTAGGTATAAATCCCTTGTTTGTCGAAATTGAAAAATTGATTTTAGAATAGACTCCATGATATGAGGGTTGTTGTTATCTCCCAAATTGAAAATCACGTATTATTTCCATTATAGGTATATTCCGTTTTCTCCAATGTTCAATGCTTCCTGTATTCAACTATTCAACACATCTCACATCTTAGATGCAAATTCCATAAATTATTTCATTCATACAGTAAATATTCATACAGTAAATATGCTCTATCCTCTTATATCCTCAGTTATAATGATATTTTTCAACTATTTATATATATATATATATATATATATATATATATATATATTTATATATATATATATATATATATATATATATATATATATATATATATATATATATATATATATATATATATATATATATATATATATATATATATATATATATATATATATATATATATATATATATATATATATATATATATATATATATATCGGGTGAATTTTTTAAGTTTAATCAGTTGAAAATCTCGAAGAGAAAACATCTTCCGGAAAATTGTTTCATATAAAAAGATGATGACTTTGAGGAGAAAGTCCACTAATGATAGAAAACTTTTCCATATCCTTCACCCTTGTGGGTGCCAGGGGTCAACTTTGCAATTTTAAATGGGAACCTCTGTTTTTTATTGCAGATTCGTATTTTACAGCAAAAAATACAA
Organism: Cynegetis impunctata; assembly: GCA_030704885.1. Taxonomy (NCBI): domain Eukaryota; kingdom Metazoa; phylum Arthropoda; class Insecta; order Coleoptera; family Coccinellidae; genus Cynegetis; species Cynegetis impunctata. The sequence goes on from JARQZK010000106.1 coordinate 26,977, forward strand.
AACATTTCTTTACGATTCCTCACCGATGGCTCTGTAATCGAATTTGAATTAACCGTCTGAATGAAATTATTTTCTTCTTCTTCTTCGGTTACCGCTACAACCCAGGGTGGGTCTTAGCTTACTGTACTACTTTCTTCCAATAGTCTCGATCAGGTCTGTATCGAAAGGAACGTTCATTTTCAGTAGCTTCACCAATCTTCTCTCATGGAGTCTCTATACGTGGCCGGCCCATCTCAGACGTTGAGGTTTTATTTCCTGGACGATGTCACTGTCATTATATAGCCGTTTGATTTTAGCTTTAGTTCTTATTTGATACTGAGTTGAGTTGGGGCCGTAATGAGGGCCGAAGACTTTCCTCAGTATCTTGAGTCATTGTCCATGTTTCACATCCCTAGGCAGTTATTGGTCCAATAATTCTCTTATATATTTTTACTTTGGATATCCTTGTCAGGTTTTTTGACTTGAGGGGATTGTTTAGGGAGTGTTGACATCGATTTTCGGCTTGGATTCTCATGTTTATTTCC
>JARQZK010000106.1:32500-37500 GCA_030704885.1 Cynegetis impunctata
CTAGAATTTTCTTTAGATCTCAACGTTATGAGGTACTAAGAAGCCATTATGACTCTTTTTAAGATAATATCTGTATGGCTGTGTGTATTTGTGTGTGTTTATGTAACCCTCTCATAACATTTGAACAGGTCAACCAAACGCAATCGATTTTGAGAAATCTCGAAAATAAAATGTTCAAAAAATGGTTTTTGGAATAACTCTTAGACTACCGAACCAAAAACTCTCTTCCTTATCGAACTGCGTCGATTGACCCTAAGAGTATAAAAATCGGCTGATCCATTCGGAAGATATCGTTTTCTGAAAAAATTTGAAAAAACCTGAACAGCGGTCGACCCTACAGGGCCGTCTCGGTAACTTCCCCCTAATATCGAGCTAAAAGCGCATGAAATCTACTTGGTAGTTAATTTTTGAGCTCAAAAATTTTCGATACCTCATATATGCCCAGACAAATATTTCTTGTGCAATCTCACCTGAATCGGTGGATTGTGGAAATAATCTAGGAACTGACACTTCGATGCCTCAGTTCAAAATCATACTAATTACAGGAAAAAGGTGGTGTAATTAGGACGATAGCGCACAAATCATTACGTTGCAATTTCATTGACAAAAAAATTGTCATTAATATTAATGAGAACTAGGATATCGAATTGTAGAGGTCGGTAGGGGCGGCAATATTTTAATACCCTGCTAGCGGAAAATATCTAAATCCACCACTGTATATATATATATATATATATATATATATATATATATATATATATATATATATATATATATATATATATATATATATATATATATATATATATATATATATATATATGCCATTGATATAATCTATCGAACACATGCAAAGGGTTCACATTTTAATGTAGTCAGGTATTCGCTGTGAATTTTTACAATTGAACGAATTGTAATTGGAATTTATATGCATGAATCGTCCTCTCTAGGGAGTATTATACCTTCAGTGACAATGATCTCCACAATTTCAAATTGGTTCGTTATGTAATGAACGTGACGGTACTGCAAAAGACCTTTTTATATTATTGGCATTCGAACTGCCGGAAAATATGCAGATAACCATAACAAAGCGAAGAACGCACAAGTCAGTTGGGAAGCAGGCATTTTTCAAAGCTGGGAAATCTGCGTGGTAACTTGTTTTCCGAACGAGAATCAAGAAAGCCAAGAATCAAGGTAGACACGAATCAATGAATTCCATCAGAAGTGAACCCAAAAGTGAGTTGAAATGTAAATAAACTTGTCGAATAGATTGTATATGTCACGCATCCAAATTATGCTTCGAAAATCGTTGAATTGGAAAATCCTAAGAATCAGATTTCCGTGAAAATGTGAAACACTTTTTATTACCTACCTATCATATTGTAACCCTGAATGAATTTTCTCTGGTTCATGTTCCAAATAATTCAAATATTCTATAGGGATATAAATTTTAATTGTTTGTCAGTATATTACTCCCAATTTTATTATATTGAGATTTTTCTCTTCGACAAATATTGTAACCTCGTTGAATTCATGATATAACATAATCTTGCAGTAAATATTATAATAAGGCACCAAAAGCTAACTAAATTTTCATTCCAGAGACCCTATTCACACTTTTTTAGTTTTCAAAGAAAAACTACAAGCAGAATTCTCCAGCTCCAAAGAAGATTCACCTTCAGTTCGCATAGGTTTATATATTCATTTGATTACGAATAAATAATTATCATCTAGTTTCACGTGACTTATTTTCTTAATTTACAGATACTTCTTTTTAATTTGATAAATGAAATCATAACAGTTAATCCAAATGATAAAATTTTATAAGGGTAGTCAGCAGTAGAAGTTATTTCATCATAAAACACAATCTGTTTACATTCTGCTCACTCTTGAGCAGTAGCATATTTTTCAAATATATATGTGCAGAAAAACTATGATACATCAATTGGAATATACAAAATCTAAAACTCATGACTATTCTTATTACTTATTGAGCCTCTAGTCAAATATTTTTATTATTTATAAAACTGACTACGAACAATAACAATTTATTGAAGCTATATTCATTCTTCTCCGCTAAAAAACGAAGTTCAATATTCAACGCCTGTTCTTCAAACCAGAAACATTTTAATAAAAAGGTAGAAACAGTAAAAAAGGAAAATTTTTCACCTTGAATAATTCATTGAAATTCAGCAAATGTTCAACCAAATGGAATTGTATTTTGAAAGAAAGCTATCTGTTTATATCAATGAATTCATATTTTTTTTTAATTCCTTTTCATGAAGCGTACTAGATAACTAATAATAGGACGAACTTGCAGTCCATATTTAATTACCTATAAATCAAGAAGTATTTCAGAGTTAATATAACTTTAAGAGAAAATTATATTAGTTCCAATTATGATAATCACATCTAGGAATGTTAATAAATTATTCTATATTCAATTACATTCTACAGAAAATTACAGGATATAATCTCTGTTACCAATAATTCTCGCGATAAATGAATAAATTTATACCCAATGTTGAAGCATATATTATACAAGTTTATTCAATACTACTAAAAACTCATAGTTTAAATATAAATTTGACTCAAGTTTTATGTTCATTGAAATTATTCTATATTTATTCTATATTCAATTACATTCTACAGAATCTTACAGGGTATAAATTATCTTACCAATAATTCTCGCGACATATGAATAAATTTCATACTCAACGTTGAAGGATATATTATACAACTTTCTCCAATACTACCAAAAACTTCTAGTTCAAATATTAATACGACTCAAGTTTTATGTGTGATTGACATTATTCTAAATTGAATTTCATTCTAATGACTCTTACAGGGTATGAACTCTCTTATCAATAATTCTTGAGACATATGAAGAAATATTACACTCAACGTTGAAGGATATATTATACAACTTTCTCTAATACTACTAAAAATTCATAGTTCAAATATTTATATGACTCAAGTTTTATGTGTGATTGAAATTACTCTGAATCAAATTTCATTGTAGGGATTCTAACAGGGTATACTAATCTTACTAACAGTTCTCACTACTTATGAATAAATTTTATACTCAACGTTGAAGGATATATTATACAACTGTCTCCAATAATACTAAAATCTCATAGTTCAAATATTAATATGACTCAAGTTTTATGCGTGATTGAAATAATTCTATATTCAATTTCATTCTACAGACTCTCACAGAGTATAAACTCTCTTACCAATAATTCTCGCGACATATGAATCAATTTCGTACTCCGCGTTGAAGGATATATTATACAACATTCTCCAATACTACTAAAAACTCATAGTTTAAATATAAATATGACTCAAGTTCTATGTTGGTTGAAATTATTCTATATTTATCCTATATTCAGTTACAGTGTACAGAATCTTACAGGGTATAAATTATCTTACCTATAATTCTCGCGACATACGACTCAAGTTTTATGTTGATTGAAATTATTTTGTATCCATCCTATATTCAATTACATTCTACAGAATCTTACGGTATGAATTATCTTACCAATAATTCTCGCGACATATGAATAAATTTTATACTCAACGTTGAAGCATATATTATACAACTTTCTCCAATACTATCAAAATCTCATAGCCCAAATATTAATATGACTCAAGCTTCATGTGCGATTGAAATAATTCTATATTCAATTTCATTCTACAGACCCTCACAGAGTATGAACTCTCTTACCAATAATTCTCACGACATATGAATCAATTTTATACTCAACGTTGAAGGATATATTATACAACTTTCTCCAATACTACCAAAAACTCATTAATAGTTCAAATATTAATATGACTAAGTTTTATGTGTGATTGAAATTGATACACAGAAGAAACTCAAATCTAGTGTGAAGGTTGAGAATTTTATTTCAACTCGATACTACAATGGGTTCTTTCAACTGTCGTTTGCGAGATGCATTTTTATATCAATTTTGACATAATTCATATTGAGATGAAATTCAATAAATCAGAAAATTCGCTAGAGTTTATTATCTTCAATTTTTCATTACTGAGAAAACTTTGTTCGCAGACGGAGGAGGGTCAGGCGAGTTGATGTCACGAGAAAAACTGTTTTTGCCACCATGTGAAATCAGGGATGACGGGAAGATAATAACCTACTATGGATGATGTATGTCTGGAACTGGCACATCCCTGTTATAACTCTTGTCTGTTGAGAAGAATTGATATGAAGGCACACTCAGAGTCTACATCAAAAGAGCAGACGTCACATTCTGATGATGCCTTTTTGGCTTCCTGAAAGCGTGACTAGACGAATAATGTGCTGAAATGTTCCCAACTTTTTTTTAATATTGTGAGAAACATGTTTATATACCAGCACGTGCTCGGATTCAGAAGAGAATGAAGGTGTATATTGTGTTCCTCTTAGCCAATTTATCAAAGGAAATTTAACACACAACATTTATTCTCTGAAGAGTACTGAAGGTTTTCTTTCGTACTCTGAAGAAATCTTTGTAATACATACCTATTTGTGGAATTTTTTTTATAAGGATATATTTTCAACATACTGATATGACTCTATTACGAAGTTTTACTATATTGTCATACCCGTTTCTTGGATTGTGTTTTAGTTAACTATTCGATTATTTCATGTGAAGGGACAAAGTCCTTCTAGTGTATTTCAAGAAGTGTCAGCTTAATTTAAATAAATTCTTATGAAATTATATACTATGAACTCTTTTTGAGATATTCGCGAAAAAGGTTTCATAAAATAAGTAAACTGCCAATTTTTAACTTCATTGACTAATCAAATTTTGTATATTCTTGAAATATATGTATATATATATATATATATATATATATATATATATATATATATATATATATATATATATATATATATATATATATTTATATATATATAAATATTATAATATATATAATATATATATATATATATATATATAAATATATATATATATATATATATATTATATATA
>JARQZK010000106.1:40000-92500 GCA_030704885.1 Cynegetis impunctata
TCATGACAGAATAAAAATAAAAATCTTGCCAAAAAAATTGAAGTTTATAATCAACAAATGAAATTAGTGGTTCATCGTAGAGGGGTGAAAATTTAGAATTGTATGTATTTTTGAATGCTGTATCATTTAAAAATAGAACAAAAAGTTTCGTCTGAAAAATAAAAAATAAAAATTGAGGGGTTGACCAACATTTAGGGGGATGACAAGAGATTTTGTCCGATTTTCGGACCTAACCGATATGCACACAAAATTACATGAGAATCGATCGAGCCATTTCGGAGTAATTAAACAAATTGAAAATAGGGGTAGATCGTAGAGGGGTGAAAATTTGAGGTTGTATGTATTTCAGAATGCTGTATCATAAAAAAATAGAACAGAAAATTTTGTCTGCAAAATAAAAAAAAAATTAACATCTAGGCGGATGAAAAATAGATTTTGTCCGATTCTTAGATCTAACCGATATGCACACAAAATTCATGAGAATCGGTCGAGCCAAAAAAAAAGAACAGTAAATTTTGTCGGAAAAAAAAAATAAAAATTGGGGGGTCTCCCTTAACATTCAGGGGGATGAAAAATAGATGTTGGCCAAGGAGTTTAACTTCTAACACCGTGACACGAGTATTTTATATATTAGATATATATATATATATATATATATATATATATATATATATATATATATATATATATATATATATATATATATATATATATACAGTGGAATCTCTATAACTCGAATGTCAAGGGAAATGCAAAAAAATTCGAGTTAACGAGTTTTCGACTTAACAAAACTTCGAGATACATAAAAATACATAGAGACTTAACTGCTGAAATTTCGACTTACAGAGGCGCGATTTGTATATTTCGATTTGTATTTTGATTCATATCTTCACAATATTTCGGCTTCATTCTTAATTATTGTAGACAAAGTGCTTGCTGGCAATCCGTATTGAGCTGCGACGTCTTTTTTTTTCATGCCACTCTTTACCGCATTGATAACATCACTTTTTTCACGTAGAGTCAAAGTCTTTAGTTTCCGCTTTGTACTCATGTTGTTAGTTAACAGCCAAAATAATACTGACGTACAAGCTTGTTACATATTTCGGGGAATTACAAGTAAGACGTCATTATATTTTACTAACTACGACTTACGGAGTCTCCTTTTTGAAATTCGAGTTATAGAGTATAAATATGTATCATCAATACTTCGTAGGGAAATAACATTTTGTTCGAGTTACAAAGTCTAAATAATTCGAGATACCGCGTATTTAGGTGTTCAGCGGAATGGAATGGCAATTTTTTTCGACTTACTGCGGATTTCGACTTAACGAGGTTCGAGTTATAGAGATTCCAGTATATATATATATATATATATATATATATATATATATATATATATATATATATATATATATATATATATATATATTATATATATATATATATATATATATATATATATATATATATATATATATATATATATATAAATATATACATATAACGAGGTTTCATTATTTGGATGTTCCAGGTTTTCAAATTAAATAAGGAATTTTGGTGTTATTTCATTGAAAGTTTCTTCACCCCTTTCTTAAGAGTTCGACTCGATTATTTTATGTCACACTTGTTAAAACTATCAATTATTTTCAACCGTATATGTATCATTTTCAGGTAATATTTCTCTTTGTTATTATTTCGGCCCTATTGGCAGTAATTTAGTATATTTCCAAACAATATGTAGATGATTGCTTTGTGATAATGAACAAAAAACTTATCTTAAACGATTTACATTACTCATGATACCTTGAGATTTACAATTGGAAAATAAAAGAAAGATACCTATACTACATTTTTAGATAAGTCAATCACGAAACACCAAGACAAACAATTGACAGAAGGCCAGAGAAAATTCCAGAATTCGAATTGTATATTAGATTATAACTCGAAGCAGCATATAAACCAAACAAGGAATAAAAATAGAGCATATTAACAGAGTCCTGAAACTTATATCAACTGAAATACGTATAAAAAGAATGGAGGTATTGATGGAACAAACACATAAAACTGACTGCACTGAAACATTTATAATGAAGCACACATTTACAATGAGCACACAGTTTGTATGACACTGATAATACAAAGTCCTAAACTGAAGAAATTGAAATACAAAGTAAACTCACACAATTTTTAAATAATTTAAACACTATAAAACTAGGTTAATACAATATTTAGCAAACTAGAAACATAAACTTCAACAAGCAAGAAATCTAATATGTTGTATCTACAGTGTACAGTGTATTGACTGTGACAAACAGTAAAAAAGACAGATATCACAAAGATTCAACGTACAAAAGTAATGATGAGTAAAATGAACAATAGACAACGAACGAACACGAATTCAACTATGACGATCAAGGCTCTACTGTCAAGTTTTGTTTTTATGAGCATCTATTTATGAAAATGTTCCTTGAACACAGGTAATATCACTAGTAATATCAACATTTTCGTCATTTCAAAAGTTGCAAATAACTTCAAAAACGATGGAACAAAGCTATTCAAAGAAAGTTCTTATGAATTTATTTATTATTTTTGAATAGTGTGATAAAATTATCAGCAGGACATCTAGAAAGTTCAATGAAATATATTTGAATCTACCGCCAATGAACCTCAAGAAATTCATACGAATTCGGAACAATTTCAATACGTTTGGATCAACAAGTTCGAAACTTGACTAGTTAGGTATAGGTATTATATACATATATGAAAATTAAATTCCAGCAGCTTTCGGAATTTTCAATAATAAACAGGGTGTTTCATTTGACATAATCAACTTTCAGTCACTTTTCCAAACGAAATAACTGTATTTTCTTACCACCCTGTATTCAAGTAACGGAGATTAGGCTGAAGTGTAGGAAGCCCTTTAGTATCAAAAAACTCCAACCCAAATTTCGATACCATAGTATTTCTCGACTCAAAGATATAAGAGTTTTTGAAGGTCTTGATTCCAGAAAAAAAAATTGAAATAATTTTTATTTCGAAAACAGTAACAGATAGTTATAGGGAAATATCATGGAAAGTTTATAAAAAATTGTTGGATATTCCAAAGATAATATTATATGCAGGCTTTTTCATTCGAATTCGATAATCATTATTTAAATTGATTAATTGTAGAATCACTGTGTAGTACAGCAGTGAGTACTTAATATACTCATATGTTCATTGAGAATACCCACACACATTATGAGATTTGAATGGTTCTGACTATAATTGATTCGAAACTTCAAAAAATGACACAGTTAATGCATTGTTTTGATTTTTCACTTCTGTCAACAGTCCTTCTGACTGCTAATTTTTTCATTAGTAGAGATAAAAGGAGGTGCAAAAATCTCTTAAATATCCAATTAGAAAAACAAAGAAGTTTCTCTTATGTATTCAAAACCTGAAATAATAAAATCAACAAGCACTTTCTATATATATAGTATCAGGTAACAGAAAATAAGGTTATATATATATATATATATATATATATATATATATATATTTATATATATATATATATATATATATATATATATATATATATATATATATATATATATATATATATATATATATATATATTAATATATATATATATATATATATTAATATATATATATATATATATATATATATATATATATAGATATTAATATATATATATATATATATATATTAATATATATATATATATATATATATATATATATATATATATATATATATATATATATATATATATATATATATATATATATATATATATATATATATATATATATATATATATATATATATATATATATATATATATATATATATATATATATATATATATATATATATATATATATTTATTTATATATTTTATTTTTATTATATATTTATATATATATATATATATTTATATATATATATTTATATATATAGAGTAAAAATTTTTAGGGTTACGCATATGTATTTTGCAATGTAACATCATAAAAAAATGAAAATAAAAAATGTTGTCCATGTTTGGGTTATCACTTAGGGGTATGAAAAATAGATTACGACTGATTTTCAGATCTACCGAATATACATATAAAATTTCATAAAAATCGTTCAAGCCGTTTCGGAGAAGTATGGCAACTAACACTTTGACACGAGAATTTCATATATTATTTAAAATGCGATATGCAAATTCAGTTGATCGTATTTTAGAATTCCGCTAGAATCTTGTCCATCTTCTGCGTACCAGAGTATTGAACTTTCTTGTCTGGCTGATAAGAATGTGGCGATGTATCGCTTAGTATAGCGAATAACATTAGACATTTTCATAGTCAGTTCAGTGGTAACTTGGCTTTGTCAAAAAGCGTCCTTGGGTTAGGCCTAAATAGAAGAGATATTGGATACCTTTTTGAGCAGACCGATTGAGGATTCTTTCCCGACCCACGTCATTTTCGCCTGTAAGCTGGGAGAAACGTATGTATTCTCGACCTTGCTTGAGCAACGTAATAGTAAATTGGTAAAGAAGTAGAAAGCCGAAGTGAGAAAGAGACTCCTCTGTTCTTGTTGGGACAAATTTTCAAATGCAGCTAAATGGCCTTACAATTTCTTAAACATAAGTCTCCCTTTGGAAACCAGAAGTAGAATTCAGGGACTTAATTTATTCGATCAGTTCCCTTCGTTGTTGTTTTTTTCAGTTATGTGATTTATTGTTAGATTTATTTTTGTGTGACAAGTATTGTTTGTGATTTACTGTTGTGTGAAATAATTACCTTTATTGTACATTATGAAATATTTTCAATATAGTTTCGATTCAAGGAATAGGTCCCTCATTCAAAATTCTTTGTTGACGTCCAAAATTGGAATCATTCCCAGTAAATCATCCTTTACCTTGAGTTCCTATATTTTATTTGAATATACAGGTCTTATAAGGCAATGTATATTTATTTCTTGAGTTCTCGAGTGAATTCTATTTCACTGAATTTGCTTGGTAACATGTATATATTCCTTGATTGACGCACTTTCCGTTGTTCCAAATTGGCATTCAATATGGTACAATGACTAATGCTTTCGATAACTGGTAGGTTCAACGGCAGGGTTTCTGAAAATTACTCCATTTGGTTGAATGAATGCCGCTTTATTGAATTTCTCTTCCATCAGTTCTGGATTGTCCTTATGTTTAAAAGTGAATATTATATAGCTTCCCTACGCCTGATTCGGATATTTTGCCCCTTCCTGCTTGAAATTTATGACTTCCAAGTCTTATATTCAATGGTCTCTTTGTTACGCAAATACACGTTGTTTCACATTCAGAATGTGCTCTCTGACATACATAACACTTGTTTGTTTGTATATCCAATTTTAATGTTCATTTTCACATATATTCTCAAGAATATAATAGTTCAGGCATTAACGAATTTGGTGAAATGGCATATATCGTACTAAATATCATAATTAAAATTTACTGACTGATTCTTACCAACAATTTTAGTTTCAAAGTATGAAAAGCAGGCTCTTTTGGTATGTTCCTATAAAGTTGTCAACATTCTGGTAATGAAATTGTCGAGAAAGCTTGAAATCTTTAACAGTTATAAATATTCATGGTGTCATCATTTACTTTCATCATAAAATTTAATAGTTATGATTTGAATATGCACTGAATAATCAGCTCAGATGTCTGAATATGGAAATTATTGTATAAGAATGAATACATTAACTACTTACTAATATTTTCAAACTTTTTCTATTTTTGAAGAAATTCTCTCGTTGGTTCTTGTTTTTTGATTACTGATAGAGCTCTAGTATCTGTTAATTTTTTTGGTTTTGCGAATCAGGAGAAATTCTAATCATAGAAGAAAAGAATACCTGTAATTTATGTTCGTACGATGATGAACTTGGTAGTACAATTATAAAAAAAAATTTGTGGCTAAATACATGCCTGAGATTCGTTTCATCTGCTTCAGATAGAAACTGACTAATTTAATAAAATTGAGATAGTTGATAACAAAATCATATGTCAAACTAGAAGGCCAGAAGTGAAAACAGAACACAGATATTATATATTATCAAAAAACCGAATTACCATTAAATGGTGTAGGGTGCAATATTACGAATCACATAAATTTTTCATTATTTCAATCGCTAAGCTTTTATTGTTGGATTTCATTTCCATGTACGAACTTGGTCCACACTCTCTTGTCCATGGCCATATCCGTTGCTTCATTATATGATTGTCCTTTCCCTTTCATTATTTCGGTCAGGGTGTTATTCCACGTTTGTTCTGGTCTTCCTCCTCTGTATTTTGGCCTCCCATATTCGTTTCACCGGTCTCTCCTTGTTCATTCTATTTAAATACTCCCACCAGCTAAGTTGTGGTCTTTCTATGAAATTCTGCTAGGGCCCCATCTCTAGGTCTTTACATATTTCATCGTTTCTTATTTTATGCATTCTAGTCATGCCCTCCGCTCTGCTAAGGTATTTAATTTTCACTGATTTGATCTTACTTTTCTGATTTCTGTTCAAGGCCCATGACTCGCATGAAAAGGTCAGTTGCCTTGTATATTTTCATCTTTGTGCTCTGAGAGAACTCCTTCTTATGAAACTGTTGTTCATCATATGGTATAATTTTATTGTGTTTTCTATCCTTCGGTTAATTTATATATCTTTTTCTTCATCCTTACTTAATTCTACACCCAAGTATCTGAAATTCTCAACCTGTTCTATTTTTGTTCTATCTATTTCTATGGTTTTTTTCTTCCTTATCACCTATCACCTTAACCTTCGTTTTTGTCTCATTAATTTCCATTCCGTATTCCTCAATGATTTCACCCCAGATCTCCATGTTTTTCTCTAAATCCTTTTCCCGTCCCGAGACAACGATTATGTCATCCACAAAAGCACATTACGATATTTCTTTCCGTTGCATACACTTGTATCCAACGTGAAACTTCTTAGTTGTTTTCGTACATTCCTTCAGAATTTCGTCCATGAATATTAGGAACAGCACCCGACTCAAACTTCCTCCATGTCTTAATCCTGCTTTTGTATGAAATGTTTTTGATATTCTATTCAGGCTTATTACTCGATTTTTATTCAATTTATATATATTTTTTATGAACAAAATATAGTAAAACTGTAAATCTAACTCAAATTGAACTTATCTCTAAAAACGACGAAGATCGGACAGTTTCTTCTGTCTGTGAATTATTATTAGTTCAGAATATTCCTTCACTAAAATATTTGATCAAAATCGCTGTGTAACACGCGAACTAATTTTTCAATGGATCGTCGAGTTGCTGCCAAAATAACTCTAGTAAATTAGCGTTGGTTGTCGGCCAGACTGACGCTTTGCCGATAGAAGACTGCTTACAAGGCTACGGATGAAGGAGGAGATTATGATGGGCTTTCAGTTGTTGACATCGGCGAGGCATTCTGATTTTGGGAGATGAGTGTTGTCCTGCTACCTTTGAAAAATTCCGGAATGTACTGGATCTACAACCCTTCGTTGCATAAAAGCTCTAATTGAACCTACGGAATCCTCTTCAGTTTCCTCAATCCTATCTCCTCTGGACCCACCGCTGCGCTATCAGCCTTCTTCGGTAGGTTAACTAGATCAACATCGACAGGACGATAAATATTATAATTTCCTGTTTGAGGATTTGCAGGCAGACTGTCGCCTTCGGAGGAGTTGCGATCTAGAATATCTCGACAGTCACTTCAATGGCAAGGGCGCTTCTGTTTTTTCGGAATAGATCCTAGGCTCTCTGAAATTGAGCGATCCGTCTCGTCCTTCCATTATCGGTAGGTGCCTGAGCCTGCTTGGTACCTACGTCTAGTTCTGTTATCTGATTTTTTATATAGTGAGCATAGCTGATCGACCCAGGTATTCAAAGTGTTCTTCCATCCGGGTTGTAGTAATAAGATACTCATGTAATATTAATATATTAATTCACACATTTAGTCGAGGTTATTATATAGGAAGTATTGCGACAGTTATTGCCGGAATTCACAGGTCATCGCATTACTTCTAGGCCAATAATCTCGAATTGTTACTGTTCCATATATTCGTTATATATTATAAATAAAGGTGCTGACTCGGCTGAGACGAACTCACGTTCACCATTGTCGTGGATATCATCAAGAGTTTTACGAGAGTCTTTAAGCCATGAGTAGTATGAACCTCCTAATAAAGAAGCTTTAAGAGTAAAACCTTTGTTTTATTAAGTCTTGTAAGTTCTAGATCTTCCACACCTCGCAGTATGTATATCCAGGATATACTGCAGCACTCAGATGTTTGATAACCTCGCTCCACCGAGATTATCGAACATCCAGCGGCAGCCTGGATACTTATCAGATAACTGTAGATTCAGGCTCAGATATCCCCAATGTCGGACTCGAAGGAGCAGAAATTGAAAATTGCGTTGGAGACTTCTTTCTCAATTTCTGCTGCCTAGAGAGGGTGAAGATGATGAGATTGTCGGAAAGGAGCTATCACAGTATCCAGAGAAGAGCTCAGAGAATATTTTTGCCTTTTCGAGGGATTCTCTCATCGAATCTTGCCTCTTATTCCGCCATCTAGTACAGTTTTTTCTCCTTTCAGGGTTATTATTTTCTTTTGATGTGGGTCGCTTCGTATGGTCCCGTTATATTCGATGAGGCCTATCTGAAATGGGTCCTCATTTCTTGATACGACGCGAAGCCTCTATCACAATGGCAGCAAGTATGGTCGTCTCCTGCATTTAGCGGTCCACGGAAAAAGAGCCTGGTGATCAATTTTTTTATACGATGTCACACTCGACAAATTTCGACGGAAAAGAGCAACCGATGCACTTTGGCGGAAGCGTTCGACGAAAATTTCCTTTCACAAAAGGGTGTACCTACAGACTACACCTGAAAAACATCAAATTATGCACTTCGCGAATATCAAGAAATATCAAATTTTGACAGTTTTTTTCGTTTCTTAGGAATCTCCGATGCACTTCTCGCTTCGCGAAACTGACATTCAATTTGGAGCCACGCACTTCGGAAGGAGGCCCGTATTCTTCAAAACCCAGCTTTTGTTTTTTATGAATCACTAGCCGATGAACTCCGATGATTGCGTGAATTTCGCACTAATTGTTTTTCGTTGTTTGAGTAAAAATTCGTAAAAGACAAGAACAGCCCTTCTAGTAGTGGCGTATTGTAGATATAATTCAGGCCTAATTTTAGGGAAAATATGAAAGAGGGATAATTCACTGAAAAACACTTTAAACTTTGTTAAAAGTGTGCAAATCGAAAACTTACTTCAATTGAAGATACTATCGCACAGCAGTCAAATCGATGATAATGAACTCAAACAACCGCGTTGTTTTTAAAAGTAAAAATGTTTACTACACACGTCATCTGTCTTTATTAGCGAATTTAAATACGTGTATTAAAGGTGAAATTGAAAACGCCAAAAATGTTCCTTAAAACTATGGCACTAATACTACGAAATTTAGAGCCTCCATATACCGACCGCTTGGAGCAGTCGAGACAAGCTGCAGGAGAGAAGTCGTGTTGCGGTTGGTGTCGACTGCAACTTGACTGATCCAAGCAGTACTTTTTAGGAAGTATTCTCCGCAACTCGACTGCTTCGATGCCACTGTTTATTCAATTGCAACATGGATTTTGACGTTGTAAAGGGTAGAGTGATTGCCTTAGCGGGGTAAGCGTAGCGCTGAGAAAGGAAGCGGTGGCGGGCTTTCGTAGACCGCTTCAAGCGGTCCGTGTACTGCAGTTAGAACAGCTCTTTACGGCGAACATCAATTTTGTATTGAAACTACAGCTGCCCTACAGAGACCTTAAGAAGCTATCAGCACCGTTGGCTACAAGCGGTCCGTCGATGGAGGCCCTGAACTGACTTACTCTAAGCACGATTGATGAAAATATCACGACAAGAATGAATATGAATCAATGAATACTATTTTAAATTTTTGATTATATGAATTAGGCATATATTGTTGATCATATTAAGCGTCATGAATCACGATCTTACATTTTCCGAATTGAGGAATATTCCTTCATTATATACCTATATATATATATATATATATATATATATATATATATATATATATATATATATATATAACGTATATATACAACGTATGTAACGTTGTTACTCGCGCACCAACGTTAGTGGTGCGCAAGCTGGTTATTCCACTGAAGGGGCAAGCCACTGCCTATATAACCCGAGCACCGAGAATGCAGAAGGCAGTTCTTGGGAGGTACTGACTCCTAGGAACTCTCTCCTAGACTGGGTATTGACCAGTCTAACTCCCGTCCGTCGGCAAGTATTGATTGCCGACAAATTCCTGAGACTGGGTATTGACAAGTACTGATTGTCGGAATTCCTTGTAGGTTGGGTATTGACCAATCTATTCCGTTCCGTCCGACAAGTACTGATTGTCGGAAACCCTCGTAGATTGGGTATTGACCAATCTATTCCCGTTCCGTCCGACAAGTACTGATTGTCGGTAATACTCGTAGGTTGGGTATTGACCAATCTATTCCCGTTCCGTCCGACAAGTACTGATTGTCGGTGAATTCCTATAGACCGGGAGCTGACTCGCTTGCAGTGGCCAACGAGGTTGACCAGCTGGCGGCGACAAAAACGACCTCGGTCCCCGTAATCACGTCAAGCAAATTCGCGGACCTAAGAACGCAGAGATCAAGCACATCCCTACGCTTCGCTCCATCCTCGACTGACAAAGGACCGCCTGCGCACTGGAGGCGCGGTCGACGCAGCGAAATGAGACCAGAGCAAAAGCAGATGCGCGCTGGGTCAACTATTTAATTATTTGATCTGTGTTAATAATTTACTGTAAATAAACTTGTATATAATTAAAAGATACCTTCTTTATAATTCAGGAGAACCGACACGAAAAGTCCGTTACAATATATATATATATATATATATATATATATATATATATATATATATATATATATATATATATATATATATATATATATATATATATTTATATATATATATATATATATTTATATATATATAAATATATATATATATATATATATATATATATATATATATATATATATATATATAAATATATATATATATATATATATATATATATATATATATATATATATATATATATATATATATATATATATTTATAATATTTAAGTAGGTTTCTAGAAACTGAAAAC
Source organism: Cynegetis impunctata (assembly GCA_030704885.1). NCBI lineage: Eukaryota > Metazoa > Arthropoda > Insecta > Coleoptera > Coccinellidae > Cynegetis > Cynegetis impunctata. The sequence continues at coordinate 51,221 of JARQZK010000106.1, forward strand.
TAAACAAGTTGAATGGTGAACTCTTGAAAAATAAATTTTCTTAGCGTAGATATATTCAAGCATTCATCATCCTAGTCATTTTTGAGTTATGTTTTATTTTCAGCAATAACTGAATATAACTTACTTGAAAAGAATACTCATTGCACTGAGTTTACACTAATAAGTTAATTGATTTGAAATCAAATATTTTTAAGGTAATTGTAAAAGAAACATAATGATGTGAATTATAAGGCACTTTCTAACTGAAATAAATAAACGAAATTGGGTAACCTAATACACAAAGCAATAAACTTTAGTATTAAAATTAAAATTGAATATACTTGAAATATTTACGTGAGTTATGATTTACATTACCGCTCGTTGAATAATATACTATTATACTACTACTACTGTTCGGTAAGCAAATCTCAAATGTTTTTTTGCCTCCTCGTCTTTGATCTTCAGCGTAAACTGCAGATTTGGCATCGCTGTGCTCACCAAACATGAATCTATTCATCTCATCAGCAGTATCTGTTGAAACCCGGAGTAATACGTAGTTCTGCGCCCGAAATAATTTCGGGCTGCGGCGCGCCCACACTTTACGGCTGAGACTGAGACAGACGAATAAATAACAGAATTCGGACGAAGCGCGCAAATAAACATGACAGAAATAATAAGTGAGTGAAAAAAATAATCGAGTTTTTTCTCAGTATCAACGAAAATATCCAAAATTATATGAATTTTAACAAATACTTTCAAGAATTTCCATTGAATTTATTAAACTAAGAATCTAATTTTTGAACTGTCAATTACCTGAAGAAAACAAAAGGTACTTCGAAACTCCTCGATTAACGTATAAGCAAAATTATTCCGTATTGCGAAGCTAACTAAGCAATGAAATTCTTGTGATTATTAAATATCATTTATTCTTAGTCATTCAATCATTCAGGAAATATTTTTCATAATCCAAATTTAATTGAATTTATTTCAAAACTCTACTCAGAAACTGAAAAATTATTGAATCAATTTTTTTTAATTACTTAAAGAAATTGAAGTCAATTAAATATTTAACTTCAGGGTAATCAATTTGATCGGAAATTTTTAAAGAGAAATATTTAATTTTTTGTGCAATAATAAATGAAGAATCCTTTGGATTGCACAATGAAATTATTGAATTCTTTGCAATTTTCGATATTTTTATGCGACATCATCCACAGAACAATACCATTCTTGGGTTCCAATGATGGAAACTAACGAAGTATAAGATATTAACACAAACATATATTTTTAAAATGCTGAGGTCGATTCTCAGAGAAATATTCCCATGAAGCTTGAGATAACAGTGCTGTTGAGCTTTACGCTCATCCTTATTATAAAAAACATGATAACGTGTTGCTATAGAAACATTCGAAAATAATTTCCATTAAACAACTTGGCAGCTATACTAAGAAGAAATGGCCTCTTTCATTATTCTGAGTAAGAACTCCGGAATTAAATGTTTGGAGGTGATTATCAGCCTTGTATTTCTATTGGTCCTAGGTGAGTACGAACATATAATATTCGTGTTATATACAGCTATTATATTAAGCAATATTCAATTTATTAATCCATTGATTTTTTCAAAATTAGTTCTAGATAAATCAAATTATAACGAAAGGGACTTCTGAACTAAACTGAATTATCTCTTACAACGTATTTATGAATATAATCTCATAATTACCATAATAAACTTGCTATTATTATAATGAGTGGTTCATTGAGAAGTTGTTTTTCAAAAATAAAAACCAAACTGAAATCAATTTTATTGTTTATATATATATATATATATATATATATATATATATATTATATATATATATATATATATATATACATTGTATATTATTTAAAAGAATTACTCTTGACATTTATATTTTGAATATTTCAAATATTGGTCGTAACTGCGACTTACATGATCCATCCTAATATTCCAATATTTTCAATGACGCCATGGAGCATTTCGGGTGGTATTGGGAAAATTACGCGAGCAATGTTAGACTCCAATGCATCAATCTAAGCTGGCTTATCCACGTATACTTTTGATTTCACGTAGTCCCAAAGAAAATAGTCTAGAGATATGATACCACATTGTCTTGGTGGCCAATTCTCTGGTCCAAAGGTTACCAAGACCCTGTTGACTGAAATGGTGACGATGCGGAAGGTCAGTCGGCTTCACTTTTTGAACTAATTGCATTTTATAAGCTTTTAAATCCACATCTTTATGTAAAGAACGCTAAGTTATTGCATACGAAAATCTTCTCTGTTTTAGAACGGCAAAGAATTGATTCTTCGATATTCTCTGGAAAATTGGGTTTCAAACTTCTCGATTGTTTAGCGAAATGTGCGTTCAGTCAAGCCGATTAGGTACACGAAACATATTCCTCGTAGAACGCTGATTTTCATAATGCAACAGAACAATTTGTAGAAGCTGTGCCGTTCGAAGTCTTTCCATGATGATTTTCCAAACAATACAGAATAAAAATGCCATGACTTGTGACTCGACACATGCGTGATTTGACATTAGTTCGCCACCATAAAGAGTACCTTTAAATAATCATCCTTTATGATTGCCTTTTCTATTGAATATAGATAGGGCGGACGCTGAGATGTGAAAACTTCAAGTACAAAATAAAGGTGTCTTAGTCAAGTTTGTTCCCTATTTTTCCTGTTTTCTTTTTGACCAATTCAAAATATTCTAAGTATAAATTTCAAAAAACTCTGGATAACCTTCGGATGTATTTCATCGTTTTCGGAATTCAGTCACCAATTCATAGACAATCATGACAAACCCGTTGGTGTATTTACCTGGTCTTTCCTAACGAAGTGACTCAACTCTCGCAACATTTCTCTAAGTTACAATCATCTATTCACACAATTTAATTTTTGACGATCTGTTTGACCAAGATAACCACTTTAAGTGGGAAGTAGGCAACATATAAGGAATCTATCTGGTCAATTTTAAAGTCTCTGAGAAAACGGTACAGCCGTTTACAAAAAAGTAGGATTTTGGACCAAAGGATCCACCTAAGTTACCTGCCGGCCAAGGGCACCAATTTTCCTCTATCTAGAGACCATGACCAATCTAAATGTACCAAAAACTTCAAGAAAAAGATGTCAAGATAGGGAAAAAATCGTGCAACACAGAATGGATGGCTCTTCAGCCTAAGGGTCGTCTAGTGTGATACATCATTAGAACGGTCTTATCCAGACCTATTTTCAGAAAACATACTTCACAACGATAAAGGTCTATCAACTTTTGTTGCTTTATTTTATAAAAAAATTGCCGGAGCCTATTCTTACAATCATTGAAATAATTTATAATCAAAGGATGAAGAAATTCACCGATTCCATGACTGCATGAGCTTTGCTGCAAAATTCATTAAAAGGAACCAGTGGAGCACATAATCAGTCAATTTGTTTTCATTCAACATATAATTTTTTCTTTTGAATCATTCAGTAGATTGCTAGCAAAACAAACCTTACTCAAGACATATATTGAAATTATAAACACAATTTGCTTTTAGATATACATTTTTTTAGTATAATTGTGACGGATACTTAAGTTGAGAAACAAGTTCTTCCTCTCCCGATATAATCACCATTATTTTGTAATGCAACTGTTCGCCGAATTTATGAAGGTACTTGTCAAAAAACTATTGATAAAAGATCAAATAAAAATGAAAATATTTCGAAACTGCGAATAATATGAATTCTGAAATCAAACAATTACATTCCAAAATATATAATTGAAAAAGCGTCAAACAAACAATTTTTGAAAAAAGGCTTTTATTAGTTTGTTAGTAAAAGAAAACCAAAAAGTGGAGAACAAAGTTCAAATAAAAGCGTGTTATACCCTTTTTCTCTCTTGATGTTAGAATGTAGCACGCATTCATTTGAACTTAATTCTTAACTTATTATTTCTTTTTTTATTATCATCTAATGAATCTAATGAGAACTCATTATTGAAAATTTTCTTTGTTCGTTCATTTTCCAACCGCTGTCATTTGATTTACATATGCCTGAGAAATTTCAGATCAATCAGAAACTAGGAAGTGCGTCAAATTCAACTTACAAGATTTTATTACACACAGACATACAGGGACCGGGACAGGTGAAACTGAAATAAAGCTTGTAAAAATCGATGTCATGGATGAATTCAAGAATTATATTAATTGTACTAAAAATAGATACAATTGAAAATGTATAGTTATTTTCTTTAATAATAATATAAACAGGATCTTATTACCTAGGAAACCTGTGATCCCACATTTCGCACCAATGATTTCAAAATATAATTTGGATTACCTAAAACTACCTCAAAATATTCAGTTATAATATCACAAGATCATGGATTTTGCGAAACATTCACGAGAGCGCAGCTCAAGTGATGTTTCAAGAAAATAAGTCGAATGACGAGGACAGTAAAACGATTATTTTCGATTGGTATTCATTACGATTATATAAAAAAATATATACTTTTTTTGAAAAACGTCAAAACATCGTCAATATGAAAACATTCACATTTTGACACGAGGCGAAACACCAAAACGATTGTATCACGTCGTCAAGGGTGTATTCACTTATCAATACGCAGTTGTTTTGCAAAATTTACAGATTCTGTTAGCTTATACATACATGAGTTATATAATCATTAATAATATCACAAGAGCATCGAAAATAATCGATTGTACTTCCGAGTCACGAGATGTATTTTGCGAAACATCACGAGAGCCCAGCTCGGCTGATGTTTTAAGAAAATACGTCGAGTTACGAGGACAGTATACCGATTATTTTCGATTGCTCGAATGATATTCGTTACGATAATATAACGAATAAAAAATATTAATTTTTTTTTGACAAACGTCAAAACATCGTTAATATGAAAACATTCATATTTTGACACGAGGCGAAACACCCAAACGATTATATCTCGTCGTCAAGGGTATATTCACTTATCAATACTCAGTAGTTATGCAAAATTCACAGATTCTTTTAGCTTATTCATTATTATTATTAATTACAGTTATACATAGGCCATTGGGGCCTCTAACATGTTATTTCCTAATTTATTAGGAACCGTCTTTTGATCAGCGTGGCCAGAACTTTATACGTAACATCTAACAGGGCTATTCCTCTATAGTTTTCACACTTGGTATTATCTCCCTTGTTATAAATTGGTGTTATCACCGCTTCTTTCCATGCTTTAGGCATTTCTTCTTTTCTCCATACGTCTTCAATTATTTCATATACTTTTTGTATTATCCTATCCCCACCATATTTTAAATTCTCCGCCGTTACCCCATTATTACCTGGACATTTATCGTTTCTCATTTTCCCTATTATCTCTTCTATTTCTTCCTTTTTGACTTCATTGTCATTGCTGACTTCCTCTTGATTTGCGTCTTGTATTTGTATTTTGTAGCTTATTCATACATGAGTTATATAATCACTAGTAATACTATAAATACTTCAAAATAATCAGGTTCTAGATCGATAACTTGTTGCATGATTACAAAGAGTGTCAGTTTGACAGTCTAAATCTGTGAAACTGACACGATTTGTAATTATGCAGGAAGTTTGAGATGTATAACTGTATTTATTTTGAAGTATGTATTGTATTTGATACGATTAGTTATTGAGTAAATTAGGTAAAATCTCCGAATCGACTCATTTTTGAATAGTAATTGATAAACGTCAAAATCTGACGGTCCTGTTACTTTCCGATTGGTAGAGTTACTCTACGTATTATCAGGTATTATCGAAATTATACAAGGTAACTCAACTAAATTGATTTTTCTGATTGGTTGAAAATCATACGAAAAAAATAATCGTTATACTTAATTCGTTACCGTATATTGTTCTGAATAATTTCTAGATAAATTCAATTTGAACTATTGTGGATATAATTGGTAAATTAACTATTATTCGAGTGAACTTTTTTATAGGATGCACAAGTCTGCGGTTGACCAATATGACAGCACCCATTGTGCAAGATCCCAGAGATGACATGCAATTTTATTGCGAGTATGACATGGGCGGAGAAGACCTCTACGCTGTAAAATGGTACAAGGACGACCATGAATTCTTCAGGTATATTCCCGAGGGACACCCCAGTTCTGTGGAGTTTCAAGTGATGGGAGTTCATGTAGATTCAAGAAAAACTCACTGCAAACAAAGTTCATGCACACTGTTTCTGAATAATTTATCCAGAACTTTCAGTTCAGGAGCTTACAGATGTGAGGTATCTTCTGAAGCTCCCGCATTCCGATTAGCATCCCAGACGCATAACGTAACAATAGCTGGTAAGTTACGCAAGAGAATTGAATCTGTTAAAAATGTAATGCTATCGTTGGGTTTATTCAAAATTAGAGATTCGACATTCATAATGATTATTACCTACGTACCATGTAAAGTATCGTATAATGAAAATATGTTCACTAATAGGGGATCGGACAATAATCAGATTAATATCTAAAATGTATTTAGATAAAATAAATATACTGTTTTATGATTATTTATCGAATAATAATTCAATATAAGTCACCTAAATATTTTTAAATGAAGAAATAATATGTTGTTATTTACAATATTTTGAATCCGTATTGAAACACCAATCACAGCGCGTGACGTCATCTGTGTGCGACCATTGACTGCACGGGTACTAACTACACTACTTAGTTCACCCAGTTATTTCCATAATTTTGTTGAAATTCTAAAAGTTGCTGAAAGATTACTGATAAATTAGGATACAGTAATCGATTTAAAAACTGCCACGTGGTGTTTCTCCAGTTTTTCATAATGGAAACAGGATTTACGAAAGCCGACAATCGAAATCTTCCCAGAGTGGATATGTTTATGATTTGCAATTTCTTTGCAAGTAATTCAACTTTTGTGACGCTGAATTCCGAAATGTGAAAACTTCTGTGTAAGTATTAAAACTATACTACTATAATATATTATTTACCACCTTGGCACTTGAAAAAATACTATTGAAAAACAAACCAAATATAACCTTAAAAGTATAAACTTCAAAGAATATTACATCTTTTTTGGCACGTCTGAGGAAAAATGTAGTTTACTTTCACTTTTTTTCAGATCAGCAAGACAATCATACGGCGACGATGCTATAGGATATGTACAACTTCGGCGTGATTCCGAGTTATGTACCATTAAATGCAAGGTGTGTCCAGAACACAAAGTTCATTCAAAATCGTATGCAGCGACTATGATAGTAGATGAAAAAGCAGGTAAAGTCGTAAGCGTCCAGTGTCATGATCGTGCAGCATCTACAGGCGGTTGCAAACATTCAGTAGCTTTCCTGATGTGGGTACACAGAAGAAGCGAAGAACCATCATGTACAGAAATTCAGTGTTACTGGAAGAAATCAAAACTGGCTCAAGTTGGTATCAATATTAAATACATGACTACCAAAGATCTGTCCACTGTTAAAATACAACAAGCTATGCGGACTGCATCGCAAAGTGATTTTCTGTCACAATTTCTCCAAGAAGCATCAAACCGAGGTGTAACTAACTGTGGGTTATTCAACTACAATAATAATAGAACAAATGAGATTGAGAAGTTTTCACTACATTATTTAATTTTAGAAAATTGTGATGAAAGTGACTGTGGTTCATTTTTGAACAAAATATCCAAGTATTTTTCAGAAGAAAATATTAAAATTATTGAAGGGAATACTCGGGCAGGTTGTTACTTTCCTGGCTGGTACACCTGATGGTATTTGTGACAGTGAGATTTGCATTGAAATAAAATGCCCCTCTAGTGAAAAAACTTATAAACGTTATATTAAATGGAAAAGTTACGCAAAAATACATGGCTCAATTGCAAGTCCAAATGTATGTAACAAATTTGAAAATAACTTATTTTTGTGTTGCGGACTATAATTTTGAAGACACAAATAATGTGGAAGTATTGTTAGTTAGATATGATGAAGATTTGATTACTGATTACTTTTCCAGTGTGTACAAATTTTGGGAGAAAAATATATATCCAATATTATACAACAGCACGAAATAAAATACATTATGGCTTCATATACTTTGTTTTATTTATTAATCTTGATTAATTGAATGCATTACAATAATTACATAGAAAATATTATAATAATAATAATGTAGACTTTATTTTAGGAATCCTAATATACAATATATAGTTATAAATATATAAATGATTTATACAAACAAATAATTTCACAGTACGTCATGCCTTACAACTTGATATATTCTAATAATAACACTTTTAAGGAACTAACATTTTTCATTCTATCAGGTATCTTATTAAAGCTAGCTAGACCTTTAAAGAACAACGAATTCATTTCGCTCTTGTAATTTGTTCGTGATATATAAAATGTATTACATGTTGTTGTGTTATGTGAATAAAAATCACCATTTCGTACTTAATATCTGCTAAGATAGGCTGGTTGTATCCCACTCATAATTTTGTAAATAAAAATCATGCTCAAATAATACAGTCTCTTATGTACCAGCTGTCACATAGGGTATTTAACATAAACTCAATAGGGGTATATCGGTTGCATTTCAAAATAATTCTCATACCTCGATTTTGTAATTTCTGCATTTGTCCTATTTGATTTCGGCCAAATAGATACATCAATGTGGCAGAGTAGTCAAAGTGTGGCCTTATTATACAATTGTAAAATGTTAATCTAGCAAAGGTTAATAAAGATTTTGAAATTCTAGAGAAAAAATACATTTTTTTTACATATCTTTCTAATAGTATATTCCGCATGCTTATTCAAAGTTAACTGATGGTCTATAATAAATCCTAAGTATTTAATTTCATTTAACATTGCGAGGTGGCTATTAAATATGCTGATTATCAACAGAATAGAAAAAATGCAATACTACTAAACAAACTTATTTCTAAAAAAATTTCCATGCATACCGAATAGATTGTGGGCTAAACTAGAGCTAGATTAGTATACAATGGGGTCCTGTAAATTTATAAGAGCACACGCTATAATGACACATTCATCTAGCACATTAACAAACTTTGTGTTTAACAGAGAATGTGGTTTCAACATAGAGAATTCCTGTATTCTTCGAATAACCCTCTCAATGTGGATCCTTAAGCTTGCCATCTGCTTAGTTTGATGAGCCTCTTTCTTGCTTAATTTAGCCTCTTGAATCACACTTGGGGGTCTTAATAGGTGACATTTTTTTTGGATTAATAGTTGTTCAATATGTTTAAAACCATGGTCGGCTAAAACACAACCTCCAGGCTCTAGTTGGTCAAGATATTCACAGTTTTCCACGAGTAAAGTGTCACTTATTCGTCCTCCATATCCTGATGATATATAATTTACCAAACCATTTGGTGTACTTGATATTAAGTATTTGATTGTATTCCCTTTCTTATATTCAGACTATCCTAATGCCTGATGTACTGATTTAGAAGGCTTTTCAATTTCAAAACAGTTTATGATGCAGTTGAGTTTATTGTAGCGATGCCTAAATGCGATTGGAAGGGATGTCTTAATTATTTTCTTATCTAGTTTTACAATGAAGGATTTAAGAACATCAGAAATCATTGGAATACATTTTTCAAATATTTTGCCAGCATATGATGTAGATATTCCAAACTGATCAGAAAGTTCTGAGAATGTTGTATTCATTCTTATTTTTTTTAAACTCATTAATATGTTCTTAATAGGTATGTTGGTATTTTCTGCAATTAAATTTAATAAAAAGTAACAGTTATTAGGTATTCCAATATACAATCGTGGTTTGGCTTTAATTTTTTTACAAATACTGTCTACGGCTTGCTTTGCTTCTCTATTCTTTTCTAATATAGCTTCCTCTTCATTTGAGCTACTGGTTTCGGACAGTGATTTCAACTGTAACAATTTAACGGAAGGTGATGATTGTTGAAATATTGAATGGCTGCATAGTGATGTGTCACTATCAGATCTATCCACAAGTAATTTTTTGTGGATTTTGGAAGTACTTGGCATAGCTAGCTTTATATGTTCTACTTTGAAGGGTGATGTTGATACAGTTGTACATGTACATGTTTTGGATGGTGATGTTGCAATACTATGGGATTTTGAATTTTGTTTTCGTTGACTTACTTATGATGTATGTACTCTGCACAAGAATTTGCACTCCTTTATCTTGAATTTTTGGGTGATGTTCGTCTACGGCTTCTACAGTTGAACCTAAAACAAAGATAAAGGTAATTATTGTTAATCTGTCTAAATCTTGAAGCGAGTAAATTTCACACTCGCAGACAGAAATAGATATATTTTGGTCTGATAAGTACTTACTAGCAGGCAAAGTTGTATTTACTTCTTGGGCATCACTCGCCAATTTACTGTCTTCGAGAGCTTCCTATACTGAAGCCAATCTTATTTTATTTGGAGTAGTTTTTGATGTGTTCGTGCATTGAGGTACAGCACACCAACGATATTTTTTTCGTTCCATAACAACAAATCAAGAATTCACGAAACGAAAATTCTCACGAACTTATGCTTATGAGCTTTCAGCTTATGAGTTATTAAAACACAAATGACGTCACGCGCTCTCAGACGACATAAAGTGGCGTTTTGGCGGGATTTTTAAACAAACAATATTAAAACATGATTTTGAGTACCTAAAAGGCTATAAATAAATAAAATTTCATTTTTTATGGGAATAAGTATCCATAAAGATTAATTTAAAACACTTTCTGAAAATTTGTCCGATCCCCTATTGAAAAACACTTATCATTTTATGTTATATAATATTCTTGAAAAAAAAATGTTTCGGCTAGGTCAGATCTCATTTCAGAAATATTAAAGTGTTTTGTATTTATCTTGAATGCTTCAGTATTTTTGAACAATTTCCAATTTTTCAAATAGTTGAATTTCAATATTGGTTTTCATTTTGATTATTTCTGATTTGAAAAGAATGTACCTACATTCGTTCATCTTTCTCAAGGGTAGATGTAATTATTCTAGTGTATTAATAAATATGTAATTTATAGGAAAAATAATTCATTTTCTCTTATGAGATGCTTTCCATTCTGAATTTTTTTTTCATTTCTGCCTGCGTTGTACTGTTATACAATTGAAAATTTTAGAAAGAACCGGCCTATCAAATCAGGAAAACGAGTTTAAAAGTTATAATCATATATATATATATATATATATATATATATATATATATATATATATATATATATATATATATATATATAAATTTTGATAATTATTAGCGATAACAGGCTTATAGAATCTAAAAAAACTCGATTTTATTAAAAAGTTGACGTTTCGCCACGACATTCGTGGCTTTATCAAAACTTTTGGAAAATTGAAATTTCTTTGACATTTATTGATTTGAAAAAATTTGAATAGTTATAAAAGACTACTATGTTTCATCAGAACTTCTTGGCTGTGGCCGTTCTCTGTTATTTATTATGTGCTATTCAGTCCAATATTAACATTCAAATCTGTTATTATTAGATGGTAAGGGAAACCACAGAAACCTTTACCCACGTAATGTTCGAAATGGGTTTAAATTATTTTGATTTAGAAAAGTCAAAGACTAGGGTACTATTTATCAACTAAGATGCAATATAAAGTTCTGGGAGTTGTATAGCACTTTCCATATTTCGATTTATGCATATCGAATTCTAGGACAAATGAAACGGCAGATTTTCATCTGAAAGTTCTAACGAGGCCCTTGACGGTAGACAGAATTACTCACTAAAGAGACAAAATAGACAGAGAAGTTTTCTAGGCAAGGAATAATATAAAATCTTCATCAGTTTATAAAGTGCAGTGAATCATTAACTTTTTTGAGATTCTATAAGCCTGTTATTGCTAATAATTATCAAAAAGTTAAAAACAGTTCACAGGCAACAACAATTCAAATATATATATATATATATATATATATATATATATATATATATATATATATATATATATATATATATATATATATATATATATATATATATATATATATATATATATATATATATATATATATATATATATATATATATATATATATATATATATATATATATATATGAACTTTTTTCTTGCAAAAAGGGGAAATAAGTTTTCAGATCATTCCAAGGTATAACATCTATTGCTAAATGTAATTTCAGTTCGGTGTGGGGGCGAGGTTGGCGGGGATTAACAAATATTTTGAATAGCAGGGATCTGTGTGCGTTTTGAATTTCTAAGCTTTACAGGTAGTTCAATTCCCAAAAAAAAAGTAAAAATTGTTTAGAATTGGTGGTTCTTGTTTAAGCAAAGTGTTGTTATTCTATCTTCTTCTTCTTCTTGTGGTGCTCTACCCGGTTTAGGGTGTGGCGACCTCTCTACAACTACTAGTGCTGTGCGTGATACAGTATACGAATAGAAGGGACCTTCAGTTTTACGTCGGTTCCGCACGTCTTTACAGAGAGGCTTTACTAGGCAGAATAATGCTCGGTGGTTTTGCCATTGCCTTCCGAGAGGTGGCTCCGCATAAATTCGTTGTTCCGGCCGGGATTCGATCCAGCGACCTTCTGTTCAGTAGCCCAACCAGTGCGTTGGGCTGAACTACGGAGCCACAGATATTCTATGGTCTGTAGAATATCTGATACCAGTTCCTTGAATAAACTCCGAATTTACAAATTCATGATAGTAAATATAATTCTTCAATAATTTCATAAGAATTATCACGTGGTAGACAATTTATCAACAACTTAATATTCTAATATTTACGATATGATTATTTGTCATTCAAGCTACAAAACAATGAGCTTGTTTAGTGTCAATTTGTTGGTGAACGTTATTGAAGGTCTTATTTTTCGATATTATTCGTTGATTATTTTCATTTGAAAAAAATGTGTAGCTGAAATTGTTTTATTTGAGATTAGGGAGGTGAGTGAGTCATATTGAAAAGGTTGTTCGAATTTGAGTTTGATGAATTCATGATTTATTTTCATTTTATTTTGTTTAGTGAGATGGCAATAATATTTCTGCATACTTAAATGACCTATTAAATTTGATTCATTCAATTACCTTTCTATCTCAAGGTGCAGTGTTAGTTGAATATTCTAAAAAACTGCAGATGAAAATAATCATCTGATATAGCACTTGTAGCCATACGATAATAATAATTATAATAATCTGATAACTCTACCTACATCTGAAACATCATTGAGAAAACAAATTGGTTTATTATCTAGAGGCCATTTTTATTTTGAGAAATATTAGAAAATATAGTTTTCCTTTTATTCTGACAGATCAACTTTTTCGAGAGATTCAAAAACCACGAAAGATACAAATCATGTAACGAAATATTAGTAGCTTTTCAATTAGGCCAATTTTTACCTCTCAATGGATTTAAATTGATGCAAAGCAAAAAATTGAATATCCAGCACAGGAAGAAATAACAGCTGAATATAAGGAACAGATCAGATAAAAATATTAACATATAATGAATAGTTTAGGTTTAAAAAATTTGGAATTCACTAGATCAAATATTGATATTCTGTGTTCGGAGTATGTATGTGAAGCCCTCTCATATTTATAACTCTACCATGTATACCTAGGATATTAAATTACTTCTCCATTCATATTTCAATGGAATGCAGAAAAGAAATAATATAAATTGTAATAATATGATAAATTCATCCAAAGATAGTGTACGCTGTGATTTCCATATAATTTTTTATTTGTGTAGGTTTTATTGTAAGTGTTAGGTCACTATAAGACCTATCTATGAAAAAATTGTGATTGTATTTTTAAAATGAACATTTTTTAGTTTATATATATATATATATATATATATAAATAGGTATATATATATATATAAATATATATATATGTATATATATAGATATATATCTATATATATATATATATATATATATATATATATATATATATATATATATATATATATATAATTATATAAATATATATAAATATATATATATATATATATATATATATATATATATATATATATATATATATATATATATATATATATATATATACATATATATATATATATATATATATATATATATAATTATATAAATATATATATATATATAAATATATATATATATATATATATATGCTACTAATAAAATTTCGTTAATTGTTAGCTGAAATAAACTTTGATATTTTTCATATGCACTTCAAAGTTATTCTTTGAAATTAGAAGACGTGCATTATTTTGGAAGTATGTGTTCATTAATCTAATGCGTGGATCGTGCTCAAAGTTAGATTTGTAGGATCTTGATAAAGGCGTGACACATTATGAATTAATCATCATAAGATTAATCAAATTTTAAATATAGGACTCTTATTGCAGTTCTTCCCAGAGAAAATCCTCGAATCGATGGTCTGGTTGGAAGTTACATCATAGGAGATTTTTTGAATGTCACGTGCACATCTGGAATGGGAGATCCTAAACCAATTTTGACATGGTTTATTGATCATAAACCTGTAAGTATACGTCGAAGGCAGAAAATATGAAATAAACATAAGATATATAATCATTTTAATTGATATATAATATTAATGTGCCTTATTCGAAATTTTGTAGGGTATTGAATTAAAATTTGATTCATAATTTCTTCATATTCATATTCATATAGAAGTTATGAAATGAAGTCAAGCTTTCTTCTTTCTATCTTTTCAATATTTTTAATAGAATATGAATACTTCACCTCTATTTTTCCATGTGAGAATCCTGTTACGGTTTTATGAAATGAAATTACTGTCGAAAATTTTTTGCACTTCAAAATAATTTTCAGAGACTCAATGTCGAATGTCTCCTGTTGTAATGTTAACTTCATCTTGTAGGTAGACATCAAGTATATAAGGGAATCCGTTCAATTTGAATCCATCCAAGAAGAAGCAGGAATTAAATTACAGACTACATCCCTTCGACTTCATTTTCCTCTTCATCGTCAAATAACCAAGAAAAAAGAAATTTCCAGTATGGAAGTAGCTTGCGTTCAGACAGTTGAAGATATAAATTTGGCAATCGTCCCTTCACGAGTAACGAAACGTGAAATATTGGTGGCAGCGAACCACACCTTAAAAAATCAAAAGTTCTACCGATTTTTCGGAAACAGTGGTTTTCAACCAGCAGGAAATTTCATTTTAATTTTAATATTTTTAATTATTTGTTCACCGATTTTCATTATTGTTAAGTGATCTCTGGAAAAAAATAAAATAATGCGTAGATATATTTGTAAGTTGAATTATTCAAGAATTCCCTCATCTGAACCCAATAACGTTCAATTAAACTTCATGATATAATGACTTAGATTCATTTTATAATATACCGGAGAATTCGATGAGTAAAAATGCTACTAAAACCACTTTTTGTTTGTAGATATATATAATATATATATATATATATATATATATATATATATACATATATACATATATATATATATATATTAATATATATATATATATATATATATATATATATATATATATATATATATATATATATATATATATATATATATATATATATATATATATATATATATATATATATATATATATATATATATATATATATATATATATATATATATATATATATATATATATATATATATATATATATATATATATATATATATATATATATATACTTATATTTTTTCATTTCGATGTTTCGTGAACTCGTAACCAGCTCCACTAGAAGGTTTGTTTGATTAGTTTCAAATAAATGTCCTAGTTCACTTCATTTTATATATATATATATATATTATATATATATATATATATATATATATATATAATATATATATATATATATATATATATATATATATTTCAGTGGCGGCTCGTGAGGTTTTGGTTTGAGGAGGCTACAAGAGGTGTTAAAAATACAACCATAGGCGAAAATTTTTAGGATATCAAGGTCAACCGCCTTATAATTTAGAATCAAAGTAAAACAAGCACCCTAAGCTATTAATTTGTTTGGAAAAATTTTTTCACTTTCGAGAGTATACCTTGAGACCTACAACTCCTATTTACAATATTCACACAAAAACTCTTCTCAGCCAATTAATCAATTCATCTATTCATCATATTTTTTTTTCTATCACAAAATAGGTACCTACCTACCTACTTAACGAATTTGTTCACTTATTCGAGGAATTAATCAATTGTTGCCCAGCAAGAACCAAGGTGAGAAGTTTTTTCTTGCAAAAAATAAAATAGGACCTCCCAAAAATAGATTGAAATAAAATTCTTGTCATAAAAGAAAAAAAAAATAAAATAAAATAAAATAATAAAATATACATTTAGACCTAAAAAAAAAATTTAAATAAATTCTTTAGCATAGACATCTATTTTTTATAATTCCTGCATAGATGCAATTGCCCTAAGCAGAAGCCTTAAATAAAAAAATAATGTTTACTTAAAATCAAACAAAAATAAATTCTTTTTAAGATTTTTACAAGGAACAACGAATTGGTTTGGTATAATACTAAGTAATAAAGTATCTAGTACCACAAACAAAACCTGTGAAAAATAAAATGTGCAAAATATGTGTGGGACAGCAAATAAAAAGTTATATATTTTTTGAAGATTAGCCGGATTCTGCGATCTTTAACGTTTCGCCAAAAGTTTTAACCAATCCTTTTCAATAAGACAAACAAACTAATATTTTTTCAAACGATCCTGGCTCATTGAATTTCGTGAATAAGTTTTAATTCTCATAAGAGTGGAAAACGAGTGCTCTACGGAAGCCGATGTCACCGGGATAGAAACAATTAGACGAAAAGAGTTTATAAACTTGGGGTAAATCTTGATTCAAATCATTATCAAAAAAGGTATTTAAATAGTCATCACATGATTTTCATTTTGCCCCCAAAATTTCATTGTCACTATAAACAACGCACAGTTCACTTTTTAGGCCACCTTATTTCAAAAAAAGTGTATTTTTGACATCAATTTTCCAAAAAGGTTATCTGGAAAATTAGCCGAAAAATCCGGTAAACAAAATTTTTATGAGTAATTCGAAGAAATGCAGTTCTTCAAACCAGAGAACCTTATTTCTACTTTGACCCCTAATAGTATCCAAAATTTCATAAAAATATTTGCTTATATGGAAGCTCCATATCTGCCGGAAACTGAATTTCTTTCGTTTTGGGCTAAATTGAGTCGTATCGTCAGTCGTTTGAAATACAGAAAATAGTTTTTTGAAATAAACTTCTGCACGAAATTCTGAAATTTTCTCCAAAATAAACTTTATCGACAACTGCGATTTACAGCTAATGTCAGTTGTCTCATCTACTTGCCAGGAAAAAAAATTAACATTTTTAAGTTCATTTTCGATAAAAGTTTTCAAAACATAGGTAGCAGAGTTTATAATTTTCGTTTTGAGTTGTTTCTGAGGTTCCGGAGAAAAACTGTACGCGTTTGCTAATGAATTATACAGCTTTTCGTCCATATTTGCAAAAATAGATCAAAGAAGTTCCTTAAAATTTCCCTTATTGCTAGATTCGTCTGTTTTCATCTTGTCCCCTAATCGCTATATATCTGGGCGACATAAAAATAATATAATGTCGACCAGTTTCTCCAATTATTTCTCTGTTTTCCTTAACTTTTTTCGTTGTATTTTTCTAACTCCTTGAACACGTGCTGTATCAATAACATTAATAAAGTATTTTTTTTTCCAAACATTTTAAACTTTTGATTCCCGCGACACGACATGTTCCTGGATTTTTCGTGCCTTTCCAAAAGAACGTGATAAATTTTTTAAATCGTCAAATCCTAAAGCGGCGTCAAACAGAGACATTTTTCACTAGTAAAAAGTTAAACACTGCCAACCAAAATAATTTATTTCTTTTACCTGTGATCTCGGTTAGGCAAGGATGTCTCTCATAATTCTTTGTATTAAAAACCGCGGTTCTGTTTTCTGTTACGCTGCACCAAATTCTTCAATTCAGAGGTAGGTCTCACTGTTTTTATCAAAACTTTATCCTCATAAAACTTAGAGCACTAAAGTATGGGATAACAAATATTCCACTAAGTCACCATTGAAATTTTTGAAATTGACTTCAGTAATCAAAACTCATTCTAACACAATACCGCGAGCTGTTTCCGGCGGCCATTAGCGAATTAACGATCACATTACGATTTCCAACGAAATTCACTCGATGTCACGGAAATTCTAGTTGTGATTGGTCGACATTGTATAAGACTGGAGACGACTGGGTCGCGATCGGTGTTGCCATTTACATGTGTTTTGCTTTACTATTGCAATGAAGTATTCATCGGAGTATTTGCACCATTGTTTGCTTTTCTGTGGTAGGCATAATGAACGTTGAGAATATACCTTTCTAAGCTTTCCGCAGCGTTGCCACAAATCTTGAAATGAATGAAATGCAGTAAATGTAAATACCTTCTATCTTAATTATTAAATGATATTATATAATGTAGGTTGAAAGGAATGTAGGTGGATAAAATTATATGATTTTGATTAATATGAATATGGTGAATGCTGACTATTCAATATAATATATATATTAGTGATACACGGAATATTTTTGAGGAGGCTTAGCCTCCTTAGCCTCCTTTGACTAGCCGCCCCTGATATATATATATATATATATATATATATATATATATATATATATATATATATATATATATATATATATATATATATATATATATATATATATATATATATATATATATATATATATATATATATATATATATATATATATATATATATATATTTAAATGATGTTCTGCTCATCAACCTTCGCAGTTTCAGGGACATTTAATTTATTTAAAAAATTATATCTTCTCAACCGTGAGTCTTAGGACTCAGGGTCCATAGGTGGATACGTAGCAAATGACACCAACAATACCCCAAAAAATTGTGATGGTTTATGTGAACAAACTTCCTGTATATATTTATATATATATATATATATATTTATATATATATATATATATATATTTATATATATTTTTATATATATATATATATATATATATATATATATACATATATACATATATATATATATATATATTATATATATAAATATATAAATATATAAAAATATAAATAAAAATATATAAATAAATATATAAATATATATATAAAATATATATATATATATATATATATAATATATATAAAAAATATATATAATATATATATATATATATATATATATATATATATATATATATAATATATATAATATATATAATATATATATATAATATAAATATAAATATATATATATATATATATATATATATATATATATATATATATATATATATATATATATATATATATATATATATATATATATATAAACTTTGGATGGATTTGTCCATTCCTTTGTAATAATTCATTTTTACTCTGAATGGAAAAAAATCTACTTTGAATTTTTTATCACTATTTCTATTTATTTAAATTTATATGATTGCAGTTTGGTAATACTACTACATACATTCTCAAGAAAATAATTTCTACATTTTCAAGCAAATGAATAAAGTTGTCCATTTGCTGGAAAATTAAGTAGTACAAAACTGCAGTCGTGAATATTCAATTAAATGAAACTAGTGGAAAAACGAAGCAAATTGTATCTCCTTCATTCATATATGAATGATATATATATATATATATAATATATATATATATATATATATATATATATATATATAATTATATATATATATATATAAAATCTCTGATAATTATTAGCAATAACAGGCTTGTTGAATCTTAAAAAAACTCGATTTTTATTAAAAAGTTGACGTTTCGCCACGACATTCGTTGGCTTTATCAAAACTTTTGAAAAAAATTGAAATTTTCTTTGACATTTATTGATTTGAAAAATTTGAATAGAAACATACTATGTTTCACTAAAATTTTTTCGGCTGTGGCCGTTCTTTGTTATTTATTACGTGCTATTCAGTCCAATATTAACATTCAAATTTGTTATTATTAGATGGTAAGGGAAACCACAGAAACCTTTACCCACGTAATGTTCGAAATAGGTTCAAATTATTTTGATTTTGAAGAGTCAAAGAATAATAATAATAGGGTACTATTTATCTTTTTTTTTTCAAAAATTTCTCATTGCGGCTGTGGTCGTCTTCAGTTATTAATTACGTGCTATTTAGTCCAATATAAACAGACAGGTCTGTTGATATTAGATGGGAAGGGAACCACAGAAACCTTCACCCACGTAATGTACAAAATAGGTTTAAAATATTTGATTGTTGTCTTTGAAAAGACATTACTTGTGATTTTGGAGATCACATGTTCTAAACTATACTTTCTTTCTAGAAAAATTGAAAATTCTAGATGTTTAAATTTTGTCTAAGAAGATGAGTTGTTGTGGTTACAGTTTGTTTGTTGAATTATTTTGTTTTGATTTATATTGTTTCTTAGATAAATTAAAGAATTAAATCTGCGTATATTGAACTCAAATGTTTGATATCTGTTCTATCATTTACGACTTCATTTGAATTTTTTTGAATATGTAACATTTTTAAAATTTCTCTGCGTTTTTGATCTTTATCTATTTCTAAAATTTTTGTGCTATTAAAGTTGAAAGTATGATTCTCATTGTTTTTATGTTTTATTAGTGCTGTGGTTTGTGTTCTGGTATATTTGTGTGCTTTTAATCTTTCTTCTAAATTTTGAAAAGTTTGTCCTATATATGATTTATTACAATTATTACAGGGTATACTATAAACCACATGAGATTTTTGCAGAAGAGGTGTTTCACTTTTCAATTTAGAATATATTTGTTTAATTTGATTTTGTAAACTGTATTAAATAATTCGAATGAACGAATTATAACTTTCAAAAGGTATGTTGATGATTGCCTTAAAATAACATCAGAAGATTTTATTGATGATATTCTCAAAAAATTCAACGACTTTAATAAAAAATTACAATTTACTCTAGAAAAAGAAACGAACAATACATTAAATTTTCTTGATATTACTCTCATACACAAAAACAATGAAATTATCACAAAATGGCATAGAAAAGAAATTTTTTCACAAAGAACATTGAACTACAACAGTACACATCATTTGTCACAAAAAAAGAATTTAATATTTGGATATATAGACAAAGCACTTAAACTAACTTCAATTACACACAGACATGAAACATTACAAGATGTCCATAAATTACTCATAAAAAACGATTACCCAATAAAACTTATACAGAAAATCACTAAAAATAGAATTCATAAAATGTACAACACATTAGAAACTTCAAAAAAAGAAAATATTAACAAAAAATATATTCCTCTTCCATATATTCCTCATTTAAGTAATAAACTTTCACAAATTTTAAATCCACACGATATTAAAGTAGCCCACACCGCACAAAATCAAATTAAACAAATATATTCTAAATTGAAAAGTAAAACACCTCTTCTGCAAAAATCTCATGTGGTTTATAGTATACCCTGTAATAATTGTAATAAATCATATATAGGACAAACTTTTCAAAATTTAGAAGAAAGATTAAAAGCACACAAATATACCAGAACACAAACCACAGCACTAATAAAACATAAAAACAATGAGAATCATACTTTCAACTTTAATAGCACAAAAATTTTAGAAATGGAAAAAGATCAAAAACGCAGAGAAATTTTAGAAATGTTACATATTCAAAAAAATTTAAATGAAGTCGTAAATGATAGAACAGATATCAAACATTTGAGTTCAATATACGCAGATTTAATTCTTCAATTTTTCTAAGAAACAATATAAATCAAAACAAAATAATTCAACAAACAAACTGTAACCACAACAACTCATCTTCTTAGACTAAATCTTAACATCTAGAATTTTCAATTTTTCTAGAAAGAAAGTATAGTTTAGAACATGTGATCTCCAAAATCACAAGTAATGTCTTTTCAAAGACAACAATCAAATATTTTAAACCTATTTTGTACATTACGTGGGTGAAGGTTTCTGTGGTTCCCTTCCCATCTAATATAAACAGACCTGTCTGTTTATATTGGACTAAATAGCACGTAATTAATAACTGAAGATGGCCACAGCCGCAATGAGAAATTTTTGAAAAAAAGATAAATAGTACCCTATTATTATTATTCTTTGACTCTTCAAAATCAAAATAATTTGAACCTATTTCGAACATCACGTGGGTAAAGGTTTCTGTGGTTTCCCTTATCATCTAATAATAACAAACTTGAATGTTAATATTGGACTGAATAGCACGTAATAAATAACAAAGAACGGCCACAGCCGAAAAATTTTTAGTGAAACATAGTATGTTTCTATTCAAATTTTTCAAATCAATAAATGTCAAAGAAATTTCAATTTTTTCAAAAGTTTTGATAAAGCCACGAATGTCGTGGCGAAACGTCAACTTTTTAATAAAATCGAGTTTTTTAAGATTCAACAAGTCTGTTATTGCTAATAATTATCAAGAGATTAGAAATAGTTCACAGGCTACAATAATTCGAATAAATAATTATATATATATATATATATATATATATATATATATATATATATATATATATATATATATATATATATATATATATGATTTAAAATTGGTTATCCAATCCAAATTTTTTATTTATGCTCACCACAGGCCATGGTCTTTGTGAGTTGAAATCGTTTTATTTTTATTCGGGAAAACTATGTTATCTAGGACTAAATACTTTGTTTCTTTCAATAGTGCGAGTGTGTATCCATTGCCAAAATTTTTTCTTGAATGAAGATATTTATTATCATTATTTCTTATCATATATAATAATATATATATATATATATATATATATATATATATATATATATATATATATATATATATATAAACCATATTAAATATATAAAATTTTCAAGTCAATTTGTCATTCATATCGTGCAATTTAGCCATTAGAAAATATCTATTGGTTAAATGAATAAGTTAATAAAAATATATATGTATAAATTTGTATATATATATATATATATATATATATATATATATATATATATATATATATATATATATATAAATATAAATATATATATATTTAAATGCAATATTTCACAAAAAAAGATTCATGAAGCAAAAAATAAATACCCTATAAAACATGGAATTAGATGAGGGGATATAATCTAATTGTATCGGGGATGAAATTCGGTGATGATGTTGCTATCAATAATAATAGGGGAGAATTTCGGCTTCGTAATAAATGTAGAAAAAACTTAATTTGTGAAGTATTCGGCTACTAAAAGCAACATAAATATGAATGGAAGTGAAATAAGCTAAGTATAAGACTAGAATTATTAAACCCATGAAATGATGTTGGAAGATAAATCGTCGCATACGATTAGGTTTGGTAGCTTTTGGTAAATTGAGTACCACTTATAAATCCAATTCACTTATATATCTGAAAGAAAGATATATGACCAATAAGTTGTGCCAGTGGACCTTGTGGTAACATACGGTGCAGAAACTTTCACTTCAACAAAATAGATTGCTGTAAAAGAGTGAGGCGCAAATAGGTATGTAGAGAGCAATGTTGGGAATCACGGAAAGGGATAGGATTTCTAACATAATGAAAAGAAGGCAAACAAAAGTGAAGGACACCGTTCACACTATAGCTAGTTCAACGAGAATAGAAAAGGGAGGGTCATATTGCCAGAATTACTGATGACTGTTGGAATGTTGAATTGGAACGAATGGAGGGAGCAAATTCAGTCCGCTAAAAAAGTGGAGAGGTGATGCATTATACCCGAACTGATCCTCATGAATACGAAAAAGTCTGATTTTTAGAAAAATAGTTTATTCTAGAGAATTAATGAAAGTATCTTATGTACAAAAACAAAAAATTGAATATACTACGTTTATTATCATAAAAATACTTTGAAAAATATAAAACTTCGATTGCAATTTTGCTCACTAGACCATTATCGGGAAGAATGAGTTAAGAGCTGAATACAGAATAATTATAGATTTGCGCTTACGGGTGGGAAAGAATTATTACAGGTACCTAAATAGACAAGAGGAACATATTTCAAGAAGGGCTTATCGAGGTGGATTTCCCAAATTGGCACAATAAAATGTTCTTGGAAAATTCGTTATTGTTTGAATACACTAAATATACGAGAATATAACAAGTCCATCTGGTCATTCAGCAAGATATCGCCTTTTGCATTATGATTGAGTTTGAAAATTTTCAATGATACTAAGTAAGTTAGTTTGGTCCCTTTCGGTAATTTGGGCATAATTTGAAAGTTATCTATTTGTGAACACAGGTGGTGATTCTCACGGAACTGATTTGAAAACGTTGAATCCGTTTTATTTTTCAAAGAAGATTGTTGGTGCTCTTTGAAACTTGTCTTGAACGACCAGTCTGACCTATATACACTCCTTCATATACTGGACAAATCAACTTGTAAACTTCTGAACTTTCAAATTTTGAAATGATATCTTTAGAATTGAATAAAAATCCTGAGAATTTTGTCTTTGTTGATCATGTTCAATTATCACGTAGTAATGACGGATTCCATTAACTAATTGAAAGTATCTTATATTATTGTTTATTTCAAAAATATTTTGTTGAATCATTTATGCAAAAATTACCAAGTTAGTTGAAATGGCCATAATTGTAACAAATCCTATTCATTAATCAATTGGCTCATTCGAGTATGTGTGCGAGAAAATAGTAGATATTCTCTGATACGCTGAGATAGCACTAGATCTTTGAATTAAATTGTATTCTACTTCGAAACTTTGGTCAAGGCAAGAGGCTACATTGAATTAAATTTGATTGATTGTATGTTATGGTTGTTCAGTTTTACTTTGAATTTGTTTATAAGTATAGAAAATAGAGGAAGAGCTCAGATAACGCAACATATCCATTAATTCAAGGAAAAGAATATTTCTCTTAAATTGCGAAAATGATATTAATTATAAATTGAACAATTTCAATAACCATCCCTATGTTTATATCTCGACCGTAAAATGTACTTCGGCAATTTCCCGGCTGTATTCACTGTTTTAGCTTCTTCGTACATCTACTGCTATGTGCACTTTCTTTCTTCTGGTAACTTTCCATTTCTGCTCAGCCAAAATAACGGAAAATGAGCATAAAGCCTTGATTAAACTACAAGAATAAGAGGTCTTTAAAAATATCTAAAAGTTCAAAAATAATATTCAATATCTCACATTACAACGAAACAGGTGGGATATTTTCTAACTATACTTCATAGTATCAAAAATAGATTCTATACTCACTACAAAGTTGTTCTTTATTTGAAAACTGTGTGAGAAGGTCCATCTGTAGTCTTCCTTATATTCACTGATGTTACAGATTGTTATTGAAATTTTTAAAACCCCGGATTTATTAGCTATAGAAGAAGAAGATTCTTGTGAATGGTTTATGATTGAGTAATTTCAGGAAGCTGAAAAAATTCTTTGAATAATTTCGATTTTCGAAAAAGGAATATAATGGTGCATGTATTTCTTATATCGTTAAATATATTTCAGTAACATATGATGTCATGCAGTGAGTTAATTCCGAATAATTAAGTTTTTCAGATGACTGGTAGTTTCAATCTTTTTCGCATCCTAATGGCAATGTGTTACAGCATAAAACATAAATATGCGGCATATTGAAATATGTTGCCTCACTTTGGCAGCAATAGAATTGTTACTAGTCGACATTTCCTATGACATAAATTATTCCATCTTCCGTTGAGAAATATAACTCAATCTATCGAACAGAAAACTACAAACATATTTGTCAATACAGAAAACCAAAGTTTGAAATAAATTTCTCTCGCAATATTTTTAGTTGCGTATGGAAATAGTCTACCAACAAATGTTTCATTGAAAATGCAATATTGGTAGCTAATGCAGTAGCCTGGAAAGTTTAAAATTGAGTTGAGAGTTTCTTTTCAGCTGATATATTACGAATGTGAAATTTGATGAAACTGAATTGGGAATGTGCTTGCATGCCCTGTGAACATATTCATATTCAGTCGTAAGGTCGTATATGTGTATATATATATATATATATATATATATATATATATATTATAATATTATATAATATATATATATACATTATATATATATAATTCATTATATACATATGAATATATTATTAGGTAATATATACTATATATATAATAATAACTATATAATATATTATATATATATATATATATATATATATATATATATATATTATATATAATATATTATATATATAAATATTATATATATATATATATATAATATATATATATATATAAATATATATATATATATATATATATATATATATATATATATATATATATATATATATATATATATATATATATATATATATATATATATATATATATATATATATTTATGCACATCTAATTGTTATTTCATGTAAATGGTTTGTATGTATTTTCTTTGAATTCAACTCGTCTCTAGAGGCGCTGCAGCTCTTCAACTTTCATACCGTTCAATTGATCACCAAGAAATTGTTCTACATAGATATTTTCTCACGGGGAAGGCTTTTGATTAAATAATTTCTGAAAATCAGCTATGTAGTTTTTGTAAAAATTAGTTTTGTGGAACTCGTTGCCATTTGGCTGTTGATGCCCTATTATATTAACAAATTTGCGTGGTCTGGCTATTACATATATACGTGTATATATATATATATATATATACATAGGCGCCGACTCCATGGGGCTTGGGGGGCCCAAGCCCCCTCAATAAGATTTGGGGGGGGGGCGGAGCCCCCCCAATAATTTAAGAATATTATTAGTTATATTATGCTTTGTAAAATTGCAAAATGATGTTGGTATTTTTCATTTTCCTTTTCTCCAGAGGACAAAACAATGGAGGGTTACGAATGTGCAGGCACCCTTGAGTCAATGTAACAATTCAAGACTTATTTCATTTTACGTCTTTATTACCATGCAATGAACCCAGTAGAGGATGTAAATGAAAAAATTCAATGCCCGCATCTAAATGTTTCTGATCTGAAAAAAATATGAGGGATTGATTTGTATGCGCAATGGAAAGCGTGATAGTTTTGCACACTTTCGGAATTGTGTTTGAAAGAAAAAGCTTCATAAAATGGTGATCCTTTGCTTCCTCGGAATCGAGTATAATACCAAAGAAGAATGAAAACGTCGAAGCCAGTTCTCCGCACACTTTCAAAACCCCGAAGGAATACTACAAACCTCTTTACATTGAAGTTTTTGAAAGGGTGCAATCTTGCATTACTGAGCGGTTTGCATCAACTGGACTCACACAGGGCATTGCAATTGACCAAGAGTATTTGCTATTAGTAAACAGAGGTGAAACAAAGTTTGAAAAATCAACTGAGTTTTCAAAAACGACCTAGACATTGAGAGACTGCGCTTACACTTGAATATGTTAGCCGATATCGCTAGTAAAAAACAACTTGTCTCAAAAAACATGCGCGATGTAACATTTCACAAGAGTCTGCAGTTGGAGAAATTTTATGTGAATTAGTGAATTGCGTTGAGCTTCTCCAAGTAGCTCCAATCACGACAGCAACAGCAGAACGGTGATTTAGGATCCTTAGACGTCTGAAGTCATATCTCTCATCAACAATGGGACCGAAGCGATTGAACAACTTGGCTGTTCTTCATGCCCACCGAGATGTTTTGGATGAATCGGATATCCGACCAGTCATCAACTACTTAATATTCAGTAATGTAGTCAGGCATTCGAAATTTGCACCTTTCTAAACACACTCTAGCCCTAGTATTGGTATTTAGAGCAATATAAAAAATCTTCATGAAAGAGAGAATTAAATACACAAATAATGTCGAATTTTCATTTTGAAAATATGAGTTCTAGTTTAGTATTGTATTACTATATTACTGTAATAGTTATTTTCAAATACTTAAATATATTTATATTTATTATATTATATTACTTAAATATTTTCAAAGCAATAACTTTGAGATATTGGTTTCATTAAATGAACCCTCAGCCTTATTCCAAGTGGACTGAAATTAGCTATTTCACTCATTAAATCAAAGTGCTATTACTGTGCAACAGCAATATTTTATGTTTTATACTTTAAACTTGATAGTTGAGGCTTTATTCAAATATAATTTCAGTGTTTTCGGAGCTATGTATTCACCGCTCTGTAATAGTCTATAAGCATAATTATTTCTGTATTTTAAGAAAATACAGTGCGTGTTTATGTTTTGTTTCGTTTTTCAATGCCAAAATATGTGTCAGTCTTCTCAAGTTTCCCGGAGTGTCGAGTAATCGAGAGTTGAGGTTCGGTAATCTAATGTTGATCATATGACTCTAAAATGCTTAAAAAAATTTTAAAACTCACTATTTTTCATCTAAAATTCAGAAAATTTCCTCCGGCAAGACCTCCAGTATGGGCCCCCCCAATATTTTTCATAAGTCGGCGCCTGTATATATATATATATATATATATATATATATATTATATATAATATATGTATTATATATATATATTATATATATATATATATATATATATATATATATATATATGCATATATATAAATATTTATATATATATATATATATATATATATATATATATATATATATATATATATATATATATATATATATATATATATATATATATATTTTATATATATGTAAGGTCTATAATATATATATATATATATAATATATAATATATATATATATATATATATAAATATTTATATATATGTATATATGTATATATATATATATATATATATATATATATATACATATATATATATATATATATATATATATATATATAATTATATATATATATATATAAATATTTGTATATATATATATGTATATATGTATATATATATATATATATATATATATATATATATATATACATATATATATATTTCCAAGAGATATCAATTATTTGCGTATAACAGGTTTATTTCGAACATTTACATTTTAAAATTAAAATTCATTGGACGTTTCAATGGAGTTTCCATCTTCATCAGCTAAAATCGGGATAAAATACAATTCAAATGCCTAAATATAAAACATATATACACATACACTAAAATAAAATAACATAAATAGTATATAACCAGAATGTTCGTCGGTAATTGTCACAATACGACTTGACACATGAATCACTGTTTAACCGAGGTATAATCGTTCATGCGTACTAGAGCTTCATGTATTACAATAATGGGGCATATATCGAACTTAGTGCCCTTTATATCTATTTTGTTGTTAACTGTGTTGTCTTGGTTCTTCTGTATAAAAATCATTTCAAGGATTTCGCGTGATTTTAAGTTTTTTTCTATAGTTAGTATGTGTGTTTTTCATCGTAATCGAAATCATGTCTTTTCTGATTGTTTGTGTTTGTTCAGTGCAGTGTTCGCTGTTTTGGCATATCTGTGGGCTTTTAGTCTATCTTGTAGACGTTGTGGAGGTTTGTCCGATATATACTATTATTGCAATGCTTTGCAGGGAACGCTGTATACTACGTGGGATTTCTTTTCTGTTGGAATTTTGCTCTTTAAGTTTGGTGTAGAGTTGTTTATCTGATTCTGAAGGTTGATGCGCTATCTGTATACTGAACGGTTTTAAAATGTTAGTTATTTTCGGGGTCAGGTATGTGATGTATGGAATAGGTACGTATAGTTTTTTATCTGTAGAACTCTGGTGTGTTAGATCTTGGTTCCTTGTTGTAGGTTTTATGTACTTGGCTTTTGATGTTTTTGTCTATTATATGAGAAGGGTAGTTTGTTGCGTATCAGAAGTGATTTCGCTTTTTGAGTGTTTCAGGTCGGAATCTGGGAGATGTTAGTTGGACAGCTCTGTATATTACGTTGCTAACAATGGCCTTGTTATGTGAGATGTGGTGTGCTGAGTGGAAGTCAATTAACCGGTTGGTGGCTGTGGTTTTAGTGTACGCATTTCGTGTTTAATTTGTTATTATTACGAATTATTGTCATGTCTAGGTGAAATTATATATAGAAAAAATTGGTCTCTGCTTCGAGAGTGAATTGCTAATTTAGGGATGAATATTGTTGAAGCTTCCTCAAGATTTCATCTAATCTTTAGGGCGTTGGCAATAAGCAAACAGTCGGTCTACAAATTTTTGCTATAAAGTTATTTCGAATTTACTGTCACTGTAATATTAGTTCTTCTATATATTCACATGACTATCTGTGCTGTTACACTTGAAATGGGACTGCCCATCGCGACACCATCTGTTCATTTGTTGGTTAGAATTGATTTTTTATACTGAAAATAATTTGTGTGAGAGTAAATTGCAGAGCTTCAACACAAATTCACTTTGTGGAAGTGATGTGTGGTCTTGTAGCTGTGTCCACTTTTGTTCTATAATGGTTGGTTATCATTTGGTTTGGAATGTTTGTTTGTATATAGTGAAATCACGGTCCCAGGGAGTACAGTTTGTGGTTGTTGGGAACATCTATTTGGATCCAGTTTCTGTTTTAAGTTCGATGGAGTTTTTTATATAGTAATTTGTTCTTGTTTGTAATGTTTGAACAGTATGATAGCGAGGTGTTATTTGAAAGGTTGTATTAGTGGGGATTGAATGCTTGAAACTATTGGGCGTAGAGGAAATATTGGTTTATGGACTTTTGGGAGTCCGTAGATTCTGGGTGGTATGCTGTTATGTGTAAGTTAATTGTTTGGTTTGTCATATTAGTGCTTGTGAAAGCACTATACAAACAAATTACTTACACATAACAGCCATACCACCCAGAATCTACCGGACTCCTCAACAAGTCCATAAACCAGCCATAATTCCCTCTACGACCCCCCAATAGTTTCAAAGCATTCAATCCCCACTATACAACCTTTCAAAACACCTCGCATCAGTACTGTCAAACATTACAAACAAGAACAAAATACTATATAAAAAAACTCCCATCGAGACTTAAAAACAGAACTGGATCAAATAGATGTTCCAACAACCACAAACTGTACTCCTGGACGTGATTTCACTAATAATACAAACATTCAAACCAAATGATACCAACCATGTTGATTAGGTATACAAGAAGTGGACACAGCTACAAGACCACACATCAATTCCACGAAAGTGAATTTTGTTGAAGAGCTCTGCAATTTACTCTCTCCACACAAATTATTTTCAGTATAAAAATCAATTCTACCAACAAACAGAATGGTGCAGTGGTCGCGATGGGCAAGTCCCATTATCAAGTGTAACAGCACAGATAGTCATGGAATATATAAGCAAGAACTAATATTACCTAGGACAGTAAATTCGAAATAACTTTATACAAAAGATTTGTAGACGACTGTTTTGCTTATTGCCAACCCCAAAGAGGTAGATGAAATCTTGAGGAGCTTCAACAATATTCATCCTAAATTACAATTCACTCTCGGAAGCAGAGACCAATTTTTCTATTAATTTCCTAGACATGAACAATTAAATTCGTAATAATAACAAATTAAACACGAAATGGTACACTAAAAACCACAGCCACCAACCGGTTAATTGACTTCCACTCAGCAATCCACATCTCAATAAAAAGGCCTTGTTAGCAACGTAAATATACAGAGCTGTCCAACTAACATCTCCAGATTCCCGACCTGAAACAACACTCAAAAAAGCGAAATCAACTTCTGATACGCAACAAAACTACCTTCTCAAATATAATAGGACCCAAAAACATAAGCCAAGTAATAAACTACAACAAGGACCAAGATCTAACACACCAGAAGTCTACAGATAAAAAACTATACGTACCTATTCACATACATCACATACCTGACCACTCCTGAAACATAACTAACATTTTAAAACCCGTCTCAGTATACAGATAGCGCATCAACCTCAGAATCAGATAAAACAACTCTACACAAACTTAAAGAGCAAAATTCCAACAGAAAAGAATCCACGTAGTAATACTAGCAGCGTTCCCTGCAAAGATTGCAATAAAGTATATATCGGACAAACTCCCACAACGTCTACAAGATAGACTAAAAAGCCCAGATATGCCAAAACAGCCGAACACTGCACTGAACAACTCACAAACAATCAGAAAGACATGATTTGATTACGATGAAACACACATACTAACTATATGAAAAAAAACTTAAAATAAGCGCAGATCCTTGAAATGATTTTTATACAGGAAGAACCAAGACAACACAGTTTAACAAACAAAATAGATATAAAGGGTGCCTAAGTTCGATTATATGCCCCATTATTGTAATACATGAGGCTCTAACGCGGATGAACGGATTATTACATCCATCGGTTAAACAGCAGATTCAAGATCCAAGTAGTATTGTGACAACTACCGACGAACATTCTGGTGAGATACAATTTTATGTTATTTTATTTTAGTGTATGTGTATATATTTTTTTTATTTAGGCATTTGAATTGTATTTTATCCCGATTTTAGCTGATGAAGATGGAAACTCCATTGAAACGTCCAATGAATTTTAATTTTAAAATGTAATGTTCGAAATAAACCTGTTATACCAATAATTGATATCTCTTGGAATGAATACGATAAACAGGTAAAAATCAAGAATTCACATATATATATATATATATATATAAACTGAAGTGAAACTATGAAATTCATTAAAGACGAATCGAATAAATCCCCTAGCGGAGCTGGTCATACGAGTTTACGATGCATCGAAATATTACCACCTACCTTCGACGGTAAATGTTAGAAATATAAAGATAATAATCACAATCGATGGAAAATAATAGACAGCTGTTCCGCCCTTTTATGAGGCTCATCAGTATTATCTACCCATCTAACGAATGCGATAACCAACCTGAAACTTCAATTATTAGATTAGTTTTGAATAAATGTACTTGTTTTACTTTAGTTGATAGTTTAGGACGTGTTTTATTGAAAGTAATAATTATTTGTATATTTGTATATATATATATATATATATATATATATATATATATATATATATATATATATATATATATATATATATATATATATATATGCATACAGAAATCTCAACTCATTGTATAAGACCTATAATCACTTGACTTCTAGAGACAATAACTACAATCAAAAATTGCTGAAAAAAACCTTTAAAAGACAACAAATTCATCATCTGAAAAATTAATTTCTTTCATCTTCAATTATATGTTTGAATAATACGTTCAGATTCACTATTTCTACAATATTTCAACAAAGAGAAAACCAAAGACAATAACATTGCACCTGCGTTGGTTCATTCTAAAAACAACATGACAATGATTAGCTTTCTGAACTCTGTCGCTGATTCAGTCAAAGACAACTGCGATGTAATGCTTCGTGTACTCGTCATCTCAAAGCGGAAAGAAAGCTTTAAGTGCCGGAAGGAAGAAATGAAAGAAAACGAGGGAAATCGTTTCGGAGAAATAATATAAAAGTCAAAGTTAAGATTTGAATCGGCTTGTGGCGCTTGGCTCAATGAGTCACTACAATCGTAGAATTATATTGACATTTTTTAATCCTTTTCAGACAAAACCTACATCAAAGGATTCTTTATTTTTTGCTACGATTCATTTCCGTGAAGTGTACAGAATTAATTCATATTGAAGCAATATAAGAAACTCATGAAAGAAAAATTTCAGTCTAGATTAACAAGAGATTTAGATTTTACTTCAAAACTTTCTGTCTAATATACTACTTTCTTATCACAATGGTTGTCCGGAATTGGTGTTAAACAATAGTCCACCAGATCGAAAAAAAATTCTTGTTTTCTCCTAAGAAATTTTTATAGGCAGAGATCTACTAACTGAATACTTTTATCCATTTATATTTCTATTTCTTTTGTGATTGTGCTCATTGTTGGAATAAATAGTAGTTGATGAAATCCTCTGTTATTAGCAACTGTGTGTTATTGCGCTACAAACAAACCAAATATACCATTGTCATATATTCATGAATGAATACGATATCTATTCATAGCTTCACTTTCATTTCTTTCTAGAAATAATTAAGCTGTTATTTCAATAAATGAGCTACTATAAAATAAGCGTATTTGCTAGTTTAGTTATATTTCAATACATGATGTGCTTCAATTATAAGAGAATTGAGATTGAAATGTCATTTGGCAGTATTTATTCATAACCTGAAATTTGAAAAGAATATGCTGATGAAAAACAGCGTGATCAGTTGAATAGTTTGGTATAGATACTTCGACAGAAATCGAGGTATTAGCTGTTTTTATAACTCAGATTATTTCTTTGTAGAATAATTCAAAGAATTTTTCTTTTCGAAAAATAGTTTCATTCATACATAGTTCTCTTATTTCCTTTATTCACATTTATAGATACTGATATCACTTTATGTTTTAATGACTTAGTGAATTAATCTCCCTAATTTCCTCACTCGTAACTATCTCAGCAACTCATGAAATTCGGAATGAATTTGACGTTATTTTTGAAATATTCAACATTAAATAAAGCTGTATAAGTAATAGCGTTCCATTTATCATCCGGCAGATGTCTACGTAATCCGTTTCTGTGCATTCTGTTTTCACCAACCTTATCAGCACTAGCAGGGATTCAGTTATATCCATCTAGAAATGTCTGTTCCGGCAATGTTGGTTTGGCTATCTGGAGGATATGGTGAATATAGGGAGTATAATGTCGGGCACTCTAATTTATCTTGGACGGCTATCTGCAAATATGTTCTTGTGTCCACGATATGTAAGTTTTCTAATTTGCATTTGCGTTTCTCATTCCGGTTTATGTAGTTAATAATAGGTATTATATTTATGAATTAATGAAACAACTAAAATTAATTTTTATGCCTATCAAACGTACGATCAATGGAATCCATTGAGAACGTTTTTATAATAAATGAAAACTTCTCATATGAAAAAACAAAGTGATGAAAGTTTGAAACTATATATGTTAATTTTTTTAGGCTGAATAGAATACGATTTTACCAGAAGAAACCGTGTGCGTTCGAGAACCTCCGTTAGGAAATAAGTTTTCCAGGTATTTTTTCGCTGCTGTAGTTTCAAAACTTTTTTCTCTTTCGATATTCTTCTTGATGATGAGGATATGATTTTACTCTTGTCTTTCTGTAATATATTTAAATAGTAAATGGCAAATACTCAAATCACATGAAAATCAATCGTATGTAAACCTCAAATGCTTGTATCAAGTTATAAAATTTTATTAAACACTTTTCTAAGTTTGTATTACACATACTTGCTGCAGATTCTAATCATTCATTTATGCATCTATCAATGGTGTAAGTTTCTTAGTCATATTATCAATGTGTTTTGTCCACTCTAGTTTCGTATCTATAGTTAGTCCGAGGTAATTGTAATCATTTAATTCTTTGATTTTTGTTCCATTTATTGGTGAGTGTGGTTCTACAAACATGTCATCTACAAACATGTTGTGTTAAGCTTCAACTCCTGATGTTTTCAGGTCCTCTACATACAGGAGATAGAGTAGAGGGCCCATGACGGACCCCTGTGGAACTCCTGTATTTACATTTTCTTCGGAACTTTTTGTTTGGTCTATATGTATATATTGCTTCCTTTGTTTCAGAAATATTTCGATGAATTTGTGAGTTTTTCCGGAAATGCTCATGAGTAAAATTTTTTGCAGTAGAATGTCATGGTCAACGAGGTCAAACGCCTTTTTCAGTTCTACAAAGATGATTATTACATAATTTCTTGAATCTAAGCTATTGCTAATATTTTGTATTGAATCTACAGCTGCACCTAAGGTCGAGCTGTTTTTTTGGAATCCATATTGGTGATTTGAAAATTTTAAGAAGGAGCATATTCTGTCTTTTAGGGTTTTTTCAATGATTTCGAAAAATATTGATGTCAGAGCTATTGGCCTATAGTTGTCTGGATTTGTTTCTCCAGTCCTAAGCACTACATTTATGAGGTTGACAAACTGTGATTTAATTATTGGTAGTAGAAGTTTAATATCAATTGTTGTGATTCCATCCTTTCCGGGTGCAGTCCATAATTTCAAAGTTTGCAATATTTTGGTTAATTCTTTTTCGGTGCACTTCTTTATATAAATTGATATATCACTTTTTTCGATTTTATGGCTGTAGTATTTAAATTGGTTTTTTTGTTGCTTCTCTACATTTATGAAGTATTCATTCATTTTGTTGCATATATCCTCTTTTTCTGTATACTCTTTTTCATCGATAATTATTTTGTCAATTGTATTTTTTTTTGGTTCTTGATTATTAATCACTTCCTTAATAGAATCCCAGATTTTTTTTGTATTATTAGTATGACTTCTGTAATATTGCTTCTTGCTTTTCATACATAAAGTTCTAGAAATACTTTTTCACATAAATTATCAAGCTCGTTCTGTTTCCAATACCTGCATTTTTTATAATCATGAGGTCACTGAAATTATTTGTTCCTGATTTTGAATTCCTATAATGTCCAGAATGCGGTAGTTACCACAAGAACGTAGATAATGTAGTCTACGAATTCAGAAGAACACTAGTCGTTGATATTGCAAAAATCTAGCGAAGAAGTTTTGTTATATATTCATGCGGACGATTTATTGTTAGATATACTTTAACGGCAGTGTGAGAGCTTGTTTATTATATTCTGAGTGCCTAAATGAAGATAAAGAAGAAATGTTGGCTCCTCATGTTTGATGTTTGATGTTATAACGTAAATTTAATGCAGAAAAAATTCTACGCCGTTTGCTTTTCCTACTGTATGCAGAGAACCTACGAGCCATATGAGTTATTGATACATTTGTATTACTAAAACAGAAGAGATTTCAATAAATCAAGGACAAAAAATTCGATATCTAAATTTGCCAGTTCCTCACAGCCAGGAACTAAAGGTACCGATAGCACTTCGGTAGCACTGCAGCACTTATTCTTCAATAGGATCTGAGCCACAACTTCCTGAGAACATCAGTTCTGATCTAACATTTCATCAAACTACCAGTGAACCATAACTCAGAATGAATTGAATTATGTGATACAAAATTCGGAAATTTTTGTTTTCAGACTTCAACAGAGGAACTTGTTCGAAATAAAATAACATATTTTTCATGAATATATTAATTAAATATTTTAATGTAACAATATGTCTTATTTTGAATGTATATCTTTTTAAAAATAGTAATTGTATACAATTTCTCATTCAGATATAATTTTTCAGTAAATAGGATACAACATTTTCATCAGTTTCTCTCAGTAGGAAGAGTGTTTGGGAAGATAATAATAAGTTCAAGTTGAAAATAAATTCAATTTTACAAGTGGCATGCCTTTGGTAGTAAATTTAGATTTACTACATAATGTGAACAAGGAAAATTCTTCAATATTAAAAAACAAATATCAAAATTCTTTCCAAGGGAGCTGGTTCTATGTATTCCTCGAGGAGAATTCTACAGTCACAATCCAACAGTGAATTGTAGAAATCGTCAAGTCAGCGACTCAAAATCTGCATACAGCTTTTCCGATCTTATAAGATCTCATCAGTGCTGCTTATTTGACTCGGAGTGAATCAAGAAATTTCTAATTGCTCCTGATACAAATCGTGACCGTGCTACTATCTGGATAACAACCCAGAGCGCCTTAAACCAAGGATATTGGAAACCAACAATTCACCGCTTAGATCGAAAATGCAGAATTCCGTTGGAAGAATACAGAACTTCCTGACATGAAATTTCTACTCGTTGATGAGATCTAATAAGATCTAAACAGCTGTGTGTAGATTTTGAGTAGACGCATACATATAAACAGCACACTTTGGAAAGTTGTTGGATAATTTTTTTAATTATTGAAGAATTTTCCTCGTTCACTTTATAAGGTATATTAATGTTACCATGGTGAACGTGTACATTTTTCATTATTTGATTGTGAATGTAGATTTAGCCGATAAAGATTACCCTATCTATTCAATAGATAACCTAATGCATTGGTCGTTTCGAAATTGAAAATGTCAGAAAAATATTGGCGCCTGCAAATAAATTTCTGTATATTATACCAACTGCTAAGCTTATTTCTTGTGGTTAATATTTTGACTATTGTTTGTTCGATTTTCTTTTACATAATACTGCTCCATTCCGAATGGATCGAAAACATAACAACTTTATTTAAGTTCTAGGTAAGTACGGAATTAAATCGAAATAAATCAATGAAAATTATTAGCACGGGTAATAGAACTATGATATGAAACTTAATGCATTTCCTGAAAATAAATTTTTTAATTCCACGCGGAAAATTATGAATTTGCTTCCTGAGCTCATGCTTATGACCTCTAACTAGGTAATTTCAATTTTTTTCATTTAGGATCACTCGGCAAAATCGAAAGCTTATAACGCTCCTCGAGTATTCCAAGAGGATTTGAATAAATGTTGGTTTACGCTGGATTTGAACCGCTGCAAGTCAATACCAACCGGAAACTCTGAGGATAGAGCATTCCGTAAGTTTGCGGTTCGGTTTACAAACCCGTTCAGATAGATTGATGCTCTGGTTGTTTGGACGTGAAAAATTGGAGTACCTATATTAGCTGCATTTCTTGTGTAACGAGTCTACTGAGCTTCTGCTGGAATAAAGAAGGCAATTGCTGTAGAAAAACTGCTGTGATAGTATCTGCAAAAGAGACATTGTAACTTTATGAAATACCGTCTACTGGTTAGAATGAATTTCAGCTAAAATTAACCAGCATAGACGTTTTGTATTTCTTCATGAAACGTGTCGCGTCAGTTTGATGGATTGTAGTGCAGATAAAAATTCATCGAAGCCAAGAATGCATAGCGTCGGTTCCTTTCCGAATTAGAAAATTGAAGAGATAAGTACCTTCGTCGTAATAATATTGAGTTTTCAGTTTCCACATTATACTATGAATATTTCTCGAATATCGAATGCGCTAAGAAGCGTGAAAACCACGGAACGGAATTGAACATAAAAACTCCAGGAGCTATTTACAAAAAACTGCAGTAGCTTTAATAAGGAGCTGGTATAAAAAAAACAGGAGTGGAATTGAACATAAGAACTCCAGGAACTATAATCAGAAGTTGAATACCAAAAAATCCCAGGAGCTGTAATCAGGAGTTATATGTCAAAAACCTTAGGAATTATAATTGAAACCTTAGAACTTGAGAAATACCATAAAACCACAGGATTAAATTTCTGAATAACAACCTAGGATTGGAATATTACAAAAAAAACCCGGGATTAGAAGAAGAACAGAAGTTGGAAAAGGTTACTGGCAGCAGAAGAAGAATATATCCAGAATCAAGAAGACAGGGTTTTCTAAACAGTTAAGATCAGTTGGTATACCTACTGATTTCTTGAGATCATATTTTATTTTATTCTAAATTTTCATTTCTATTCATTTTTATAGTATATAGTTGACAGTATTTATCCAACCTCAATGAGTTGATCATTTTGCTCACACAAATTATAATATAAATGTGATTTTTTGAATCACTATTCAATTACTAGAGATTTTAGTAAAAGTTGATTTGTGTTTCATTACCGGTACTAGAGATAAATCAGGCTGAAAATAGTATATCTGCTACCCATTTTTGCTAGCCGGAGCATATACTACGATTTTATACCTGTTTAATTTTCTTGTGACAACATAAGCCGAAAACTTTTCTTCGATATTCGAATGAATGACGGTGATCGGTTAATGACGGGTTATCTGTTAGATTAACGGTTCTTTTTTGAATTGAGTAAAGTAGACGCAAATCTCCAAGTATGAGAGCAGTATTACTGGATGAACATTAGCCTTATAAAGCAGAAAAAGCTGATTAGGCTTAAACAGAATTTTAGTACGAAATACATAGAATAAGCTTCCATGCAGCTAACTAGGCAACGGTGACGATGCTAGGTTAAATTGAAATTAATACCCAACAGATGATGTGGATCCGTTTGCGTAGAGCATTTAGTTCTCCAATAACAAGAGCAGCCAATTCAACAGTTTCTCCTTTTGAAATGATTTTGAGGTCAATATTCGTGGACTCAGCTTGCACAAAACTTTAATGACCATATAAAGATGAAATGGCCACTAGTGGGTGGTGAATGGTATTTTATGATGTTGTGATGTACTCTTGTCAGCGGAGCTAGTTGAATTCAGGTGATCAATAGAATATATGAAAACAAGTGTGAGTAACAAGAAAGACCTTTGGTTTTAACCGATTGCGGGTCCAAACTTGCATCATCGTTCACAACACTTAGTTGTCTTTCGTAGACAAAGGTTTCGATGGTTTTTCAGGAAGATAGTAAGATTGAAGCTTCAATAGCAATATCTTGTGTTGAACTCTATAGAAGACTTTAGACAAATCTAGGATAACTACTAATAATTCTCCATGGTTCTCGCTTACGCTTATCCTAAGATGAGTGACATAGGTAAGTAAGTACTTGAACGACAACATCCATATTGATTGTATTACCATTGAATAACCTGGAATTTTTGGAACGGTCTACTTGAATTGTTGATAGGTTTGAAGGTCTATGTGAACTGAATTTATGTTGAAATGTATTTTTAAATAAATATCATTCTGAGAAATTGTATTATTCTATTGATAACACACAAATTACTTATTTCCTATTTAATATGGGTGATAATATAGATTAATTATGAATACTTTCTCTAGATAGTAAGTAGATTGATAAACTTTGTAATTACTCTCTAGTTCATGAAATAATTCATGTTCAGATAATGGCATTCATAATGGTAGATACCAAGATTATATAAAATGCTCTTGTTAATAGAGAGTACTTATGCGAAAAGTCAAAAATCTCAAGGAGAGGAGGGAGGAAGAAGAGTTTCAGAGGTTCAGATTATTTGCTTTTGTTTATCCAAGTTTGTAATTTTTTATTGTGAATAATTTTTAATACCTCATATTTTTCAATACGATTAAACAC
Source organism: Cynegetis impunctata (assembly GCA_030704885.1). NCBI lineage: Eukaryota > Metazoa > Arthropoda > Insecta > Coleoptera > Coccinellidae > Cynegetis > Cynegetis impunctata. Next base: position 92,152 of record JARQZK010000106.1, read on the forward strand.
AAAGATTATTTTTACTACCTATGTAATAAATATCACAAATAAAAAAATACACTTAACTGAAGTTTTAAATTTTCATTAATCTTCAGATGCTTGTTCATAGAGTCTTAACATTATGATGGTTTTTGAAAGCATACTGCTTGCATATTTCTCAATGTCTAAGGATTCAACCTAAAAAGCAATTTTAAGTATTCTGAGGAATTTTTCATGTAAACTTCCATAAAAGGCTTGATATATTACCATTAACTTATGACTGAACTCATAAGAGTGTAATATGAATCTGGCCGAAGTGGCCGCGGGAATGCAAGGTACAAGCAATTTAATGTACACGTTATACCAAGCTAAGTTATCT
>JARQZK010000106.1:97500-127500 GCA_030704885.1 Cynegetis impunctata
GTTGAAAAGCGTGGATCCTGTAATATGAGTTATGGTAGATATCCAGTTAGCGAACGGAATCATGCTGATAGATAACTGGATTCCGGAACATCCGATCAGGCGGAACCAAGGTGGTATATCAAATGGTTGAAGGATAAGCCTAACGTACATTTATCATCTCGAAGAGAATGGGATAGTTCTCTTTAACGGTCTACAAATCATATTACATTTTCTTTCCAACTTCTCAATGCATGCCTTGATTTCTTACATGATTTTCATATTATTTTACTTTGCTAAAAATATAAAGTTCATCACTATCAGTTAAAAGTGCAATATTTCACGATGCTTTCATTTTCATACAATCTTTACATTATTTACATCCTGGAATAAGCCCCTTCATGCTTATATAGAACGTAAATTTCATTTCAACTTTGAGAGAGTTAATATCTACAGACTATGCAAGCTAGAACTTTCCATTATGAAATTTTGAAAGAATTCCTAGAGCAGGTCGAAATTTAATTTGTAAAGAACAAAGATCAAGTGACATTAAAACTTGTGTTTTAGTTGCCTACACTTTGTAAACCTAGGTTTCAACTTCGAAATATCTGAGACTGACTGTCTGAATCCATAAAAGAAAAACTGGAATTTTACGACCCGAAAAACAACATGAATTTTTCGAATATGTATTCGAAAAACTGATTAAAGTAAATGCCTAAACATCGCACTAAGTTGTAAGCAAGTTGTTGCAAATGTAGAGCATGTCTACGAAACATCTTACATTTACAAAAACCTCTGGAGTTGACTTCCGCAATCGTGCTACAAGATGTTGAAGCTTTTAACAATTTTTTTCCAATATAAAAATTAGTGTTAAAAGAACGAATACGATATATCACATGCCCTTTCAATTTTCAGAGTCGATATATGGGGGTGGCAACTATGAAACAAGTAATAATATATTTGAAGTTTTTTTATAATTCCTACTGGTACTCAATTATGAAATCAATTTCAGAGAACAAAGTATTACTGACCTACTTAGGGATGGTAGTAAAATACTCTGAGTGTGAGACTGATTTAGAATCCCATAGTTCATTGACAGGACAGACTGATTTTCAAATATTTATAATTTAGGAGAACTAATGTAAAATAAACATAATACACAACTAGGGAGGCAAGTTTTCTTGCCCTCCCAACCGCGCAGATGCAAACTACGTCCTTGACTAGGAGGTATCACTTACCTCCCTTGTAGTGCAAATAACTATTACTGAACTTTTTCTGACCTCTGACTACATATGCAAGGTTTTGACTCATGAATCACAAACATCTACAACAAAAACGAAAATATTATCGATTATTATAACTAGAAATTAAATCTTATTGAATTATTTGTCGATGGAAAAATACTGTAATGGCAAACAATAAGAATATATATTTTTGTTAAGAGCACTGCTGAAATATAATAACCAGTTCCGTCCAATCGCTAAAAAAAATATGAAATCATTCAGGACACCAGTTGCTTTGAGAAAAAAATATTTTTTATGAAACTCATCTAACTGTGGAAGTTATTTTAATTCGAAAAATAAGAACTTTAGCTCACATTTTTGAAAGTATGAGATGCTTAAAACTATCATGTATACAGGGGTTGAAAGACGTGCAGTTTCTGTTCCATCTACATTGTCACTTAAAGATCTAAAATTGCAATTTTAAAGACTGAAGAAATCATAATAGTCATGAATAATAAAAAAAACTTAAACTATTTGGTAGGATGATAAGAAAGTATCGAGGTAGGTAATATCAATGTTATGCATAAGTATTTTTTAAAAGATTTCAATTTTTATTTAGAAAAATATTGGGATATTTGGATGGGCTTTCATCAATATGTTTCCCAAAAAAAAAACTGTAATGAAAATCTCAGCGCCAATAATTTTCCAATTTAATTTGAAACAAATAGAATAACAACCAAATTAGATTCATACCAGCCAGTCGAACAGGCCGGATTTCGACGAGGGTTCAGCACTATAGATCACTTACAAACCATCAAACTTCTGATCGAAAAAACAAATGAATATAATATTCAAATACATTTAGCGTTTGTGGACTTCCAGAAGGCGTTCGACATTATCGAAACGTGGGCATTCCTAAGAGCATTAGATGCAGCTAGAATTGACTCCAGATATTCAGACTTAATAGAAAATATTTATAAAAACGCAACGCTACAGGTCCAGATCGACCCGGACACCAAGACCGGAGAAATTGGTAGAGGGGTACGCCAGGGTGATACAATATCGCCAAAGTTGTTTACAGCGTCAATGGAAGATATTTTCGAAAACTTAGAGTGGGAGAACAAAGGAATTAAGATCGACGGCTCATACTCAAATCATCTAAGGTTTGCCGATGATATTGTCCTGATAAGTGCCGATGCTGATGAACTGACAAGTATGTTGCATCAATTAAACCAAGCATCTAGTCGAGTGGGCCTTAAAATGAACCTGAACAAGACAAAGATTATGACCGAAGCTAATATGCAGATAATAATAGACAATCAGATAATCGAAAACGTCGACCAATATGTCTACCTTGGACACTCACTAAAACTTGGAAAAGAAAATCAGACCGCGGAGATAACGAGAAGAATTGGATTATCCTGGTGTGCTTTCGGTCGCTTAAACTACATCTTCAAAGACCAAACCATTCCTATGTGTCTAAAAACAAAAGTGTACGATGCCTGTGTCTTTCCCGTGGCTACTTACGGATTGGAGACTGCGACTATGACAGAGAAAAGCACCGACAGATTAAGAAAATCGCAAAGGGCTATGGAGAGAAGAATGTTCGGAGTAACTCTTAGACAAAGAATAAGAAATGAAGACATCAGAGACATCACTAGGATAACAGATATTATCGAGCGCATCGCACGCATGAAATGGCAATGGGTCGGACATGTGGCTAGACAGGACTGCGATCGATGGACTGCAAGACTCGTTCAATGGAGACCGAGAGGAACCAAGCGGAGCAGGGAAAGACCCCAAAAACGATGGCTTGATGACATTAAACGACACGTGGGACGACACTGGTTCCAACTGGCGAGAGACAGGGGTGCATGGAAAACAGAAGGAGAGGCCTTTATCCAACAATGGACAGTTACAGGCCGTGAATGAATGAATGAATTTGAATTTGTTGGATTTACGACAACAGCTACCCTAATCAGCTTAACTTGTGATAAAAATGAGAACACAGGAATCTTGTAACTGAAGAAATTCTCAACTTCACTGTATTTTAAATAGAAGCTTTCTGGATAGTTTATTTCTGTTGAATAAAAATATGAAATCATATTAGTAAACACATTCCTATCATTATTTTGGATGAACTAGATAGCTGTTTCTGAAAATGTTTAATTACATTCAGTAAAGACAATAATTCATTTTGATTCATGGAGATCCTTGCATAGATTTTTATTAATTTAGATTTGAAAACGATCGGTTGCCGATGCAACCATCACAAGAATTGTATACAATAAGATATGTTTTCCGCTTCTTGGTATATGATTTTATTAGTAGACTCTGACAAGAATATGTAAAATATTGAAACTATTGACCATTTGCTGTCAACTGATTGTCTTACTTTGTAGCTGGGTGATAATAACATCCAGTCTTATAAAGAACTTCAGCTCCAAAAGTATCTTCAGCAATTTTTATAATTTGTCAATAATATTTGATTTTGTCGACCACAATAAACTTCTCACGAAACTGAGCTCTTGTGGCATAAGAAATAAACAACTATCAGTATGTGAAAGTTGGGACAGATATTTTTCACTTGTCGGATAAGGTGAAAAATTCAATGAGCATTCCACAGGGTTGCATAGGCATCCACAGAGCATATAGATAGCTTGGCGAATAAACTATCTTCTTCAGTGTAATTTCTGAATGTCATGAAGAATATAGCAGGAGTGGAAACGTTAAAAATGATTTATTCTTTCGATTTACAATCGTTTCTTTCTTATGGTGTTATTTTTTGGGAAAATAGTTCCCAAAGTAATCTTATTGTTGTAATACAGAAACTTGACCCTATATAAAATGAGGCGGAGAGAACCTGGTGGGGGCTTATACCGAAAAAATTATATCCTAACGCTATGTGGGCTATATGTACATATATTCAAATGCTCATTGTTCAGGTATACATAAGTAAAAAAGTTACTGCGAAGAAAATAGAAGTAGAAATTAATATAAGGAGGAAAATGGAGCCCTATTTATATCTTCTATACAAACTGAGCCTTGTGCAGAATGGGATGATGACTATAATAAGCTACCAAGAAGATGCCAATCAACAGCAGTTTCGATAATGGAGTTATAATTTACTCAAAAGATGTGAACCATACAACATAATAGAGTTTATTGAATGTTGTACTAGTGAAATGTGATAGTTTTATAACTTTTGACTTCTTTTCTCTGTTTTTGCTGTATCACTCTCTTTAATGTCTGTGAAAACTTATGAAGATAAATTACAATTATTATAAGTATTAACAAAATCGATCGAAACTTCATCAAGAAATCGTTCCTCATTTACTTCATTTAATTTTGCCTCTTCTCTACATCCGAACTTTAATTCCGAAAATTAAATATATGATTTGAAATTTTTTTTTCATTCACTAGATTTCTGGATATCTTGCTATCCATTTTGAAGAATTTTGATACTCAGTTCATTCTATTCAAAATTCTACGTTGGGAAATATTAAATATATAATCCTGGAGTTGTATATATTTTGCTATTATTAATCAGTTGTTAAAATAATTTGTGACAAGGCCCTTAGAGCATCAAGAAACTTAAAACGTATGACTTTGACATCATCATTGCTTGAAGACTAACGGGTTGGTATTTTTTTTTCAAGTTTCAATTTTGACTCATCTTTACATGATTCAAGCAACATCTATCTTTCAATCCTGTGTGCAAAAAAATATACAAGTTTTGATAAAAATCAATAATTTTAATAATTTTTCTAAATTGCTCAATAACTTAGAACTGAATTGAATTTCCAGCTCAAGCGGAAATTTTTTTTCAAAAAAATCCACAGAAACTATTTTCATGCCACGTGTAGAATTCAAGGAGCCTCGAATCCTTATTATGTGTCACAGTTGATGATCTGACTGTTTTCTGCTATATATTTTCTTGATAAAGCATATTATGACGCAGTTACTCTTCGTATTTGATGTTAGTTCAAAGTAAAGAAATGCATATAATACGTATTATATATAATTTTTTTTAATAAAAGAAGGTGGAAAATTTTTACCAATTTTCAAATAATTCCAAAGATTTAATTAAAATTAAGGTTGTGCTGGAGTATGTCCACAACAGATAAACCCGATAATGTAGGAAAAGTAATTATTTTTACATTAATGTAGTGATAAAAATTTTTCTCAACGATTATTGTAAATGTATGTTTTGATCCAATTCGTGGAACAGCGTTTCAGAATGAATAGCTGGCTAGGTATTTAAGGAGATCGTTTGTTAGGACCAGTAGTTATACCACGGAATTTAACAGGAACCGCATTCCTTAACTTTCCTCAAAATATCTTGCCCGATTTTCTAGACTTGGTATTCTTGAATCAGTGGATTAATACTTGGTTTATGCAAGATGGAGCGCCCCCTCATTATACACTTGCTGGTAGGGAACATTTAGATCAAACATTTCCCAGAAGATGGATAGGACGAGGAGGCTCAGTGCCATGGCCCGCTAGATCTTCCGATTTGATTATGGTCTTTTGTATTTGGGGTTATTTGAAAAGTTTAGTGTATGCAACGACAGTAAATAACATCGAAGAGTTTCAACATCGGATTGAATTATCATGTCAAACGATCCGAACATAACCAGGTCTTTTCGAAATAGTACGTAATTCCTTCATGCGACGATGTACTGAAATGGACAGTGGTCATGTGAAACATATTCTGTTCAACATTAGAAGTGAAAAATGAATCGAATATCTTCTGTAATTCATCGTATTTGGTTGCGCTAGTAGTTCAGTGGTCAGTGCGTTGGGCTACTGAACAGAAGGTCGGTGGATCGAATCACGGCCGAAGCAACGAATTTATGCGGTGCCACCTCTCTGAAGGCAATGGCAAACCACCGAGCAGTATTCTGCCTAGAAAAGCCTCTCTGTAAAGACGTTCGGAACCGTCGTAAAACTGTAGGTCCCTTCTATTCGTATATCGCTGTATCACGCACAGCACGACTAGTTGTAGAGAGGTAGCCACACCCTAAACCAGGTACGGCACCACAAGAAGACGTAGTTAATATCTCGAAAACCCAAAGTCGCTCATATCCCAAACCGGCTCATTTGCGAAACGTACGTTTTACTTATTCTGAGGTCTAGAAATAGCTCCCAAAATATTAAAACGTTATATATATATATATATTAAAGATTAAATAATAAGAAAACAACTTCTCTAAAAACCACAAAATGAAAATAACTTTTTATTCGACTACTTTCGCCTGTTACAGCATTATCAAGACTGAATACATAATTGCAAAGACATCGCTTGAAAATATAAGTATTTCGGTTCGGTACCTGGAGGTGATAAAATGTGATCGATGGGTCCAAGTTATCAGAGATTTAACAGTGGGGAGTGGTTTAAGTCTAACTGGTCATTGAGAAGAATGTAATTATGGGATTTTTGGATCTTGTTTATTTCCATGGATTCCAGGAAGTTCATTATCATACCTTTATCACAGTAATGAAGAATTTTTGGTTTGAAAGAGGATGAGATGTTATGTTTGTTTGACTCTAGATGTTCCCTAAATGCTGATTGTCCGTTTTTTAGATGTTCTTTTAGCCTGGTTTCAAAACATCTCCCGGTCTGACCTATATATGTTGAATTACATTCTTCACACTCCATTCTATAAATTCCTGTTCTCTTCATTGGATCGACTTTTAACATTTTGTTATTGAAAATCATTCTATCCAATCTGCTGTGACTCAAAAAAGCAGTATTCAGATTATTATTTTTAAAGAATTGAATGATCTTCGAAGTAGGGATGTGCGTATAAGGGATGCTCACAAACTTTGGTACATTTTTGTTATTGCAGTATGGTCCATATAATTTCAAATTGATAAAATATTTCTATTTTTTCGAAATTAAACTATTTATTATTTTTAGTGGAAAATCATTGTCAATACCTATCGCGCGAATCACGTCAAGTTCTACCATAAGGTCTTGTTTTGATAAAGGAACCGAAAAAGCCCTACGAATCATTGAGTTAAGAGCCGCGAGTCGATGGCTAATTGGACTGAAAGAATTATAACTTATGATGGCGTCTGAGAAAGTAGGTTTCCTGAATATTTTATGTGAAAATTTATCCTGTTGTTTCGATATTGTTAGGTCGAAAAACTTTAACGAATTATTTTGTTCTGTTTCTACTGTGAACTTGATCTTATCATGTATTGAATTTAGATATGTTAGTTATAATTTAATATGTCGGTCTGTCTCATTGATTCCAAACAAGATATCATCCACATGGCGGTACCAAAAAATAATATGTTTTTGAGATAGATCTGATTCTAATATTGTGCAAATGTTATCCATGAATATGTCTGCTAATAACTGGCTGAGGAGAGAACCCATAGAAAGACATAGAAATAATTCGTTAAATTTTCTCGACCTAACAATATCGAAACAACTGGATAAATTTTCATATAGAATATTCAGGAAACCTACTTTCTCAGACGCCATCATAAGTTATAATTCTTTCAGTCCAATTAGCCATCGACTCGCGGCTCTTAACTCAATGATTCATAGGGCATTTTCGGTTCCTTTATCAAAACAAGACCTTATGGTAGAACTTGACGTGATTCGCGCGATAGGTATTAACAATGATTTTCCACTAAAAATAATAAATAGTTTAATTTCGAAAGAAGAGAAACATTTTATCAATTTGATATTATATGGACCATACTGCAATAACAAAAATGTACAAAAGTTTGTGGGCATCCCTTATACGCACATCCCCTCTTCGAAGATCATTCAATTCTTTAAAAATAATAATCTGAATACTGCTTTTTCGAGTCACAGCAGATTGGATAGAATGATTTTCAAAAACAAAATGTCATAAGTCGATCCAATGAAGAGAACAGGAATTTATAAAATGGACTGTGAAGAATGTAATTCAACATATATAGGTCAGACCGGGAGATGTTTTGAAACCAGGCTAAAAGAACATCTAAAAAGCGGACAATCAGCATTTAGGGAACATCTAGAGTCAAAAAAACATAACATCTCATCCTCTTTCAAACCAAAAATTCTTCATTACTGTGATAAAGGTATGATAATGAACTTCCTGGAATACATTGAAATAAACAAGATCCAAAAATCCCATAATTACATTCTTCTCTATGACCAGTTAGACTTAAACCACTCCCCACTGTTAAATCTCTGATAACTTGGACCCATCGATTACATTTTACCACCCCCAGGTACCGAACCGAAATACTTATATTTTCAAGCGATGTCTTTGCAATTATGTATTCAGTCTTTATAATGCTGTAACAGGCGAAACTAGTCGAATAAAAAGTTATTTTCATTTTGTGGTTTTTAGACACGTCGTTTTCTTATTATTTAATTTTTAATATAAATATGAACTACCACAGAGTTGATTCATCGTCCATCGAATTTATTAAAACGTTGTTTTTTAACACCCGGTATATATATATATATATATATATATATATATATATATATATATATATATCTTCGGTGTTATCACCATATTCGTGAATTATATATCATACTAATATTTCACACATACTGCTACGCACATAGATAAATTCAGCACACCTTTTGTTGGATGACACGGCCCTAATGCGCCCACATATAATTTAGTGAATTTGGCGTAATTTAATGGATTAACCAAATTCTGTTAATAACGAAGTTATCGTCTAGTTTGTAATATTACCCTGTATCCATTATGCTGAAATCTTGTTGATTCCGAATATTAATCTACCGTTGTTGTGTACTGTCGCTCTCAGTTTATGCCTGAATAAAGTGTCAATTAGTTTTCAGTTATTAGATTTACCTACTGGTGAAAAATAATTCGCTCTTACCTATATATGATTTTGAGCTACATATATATCATTCGAAAACTTTTTCGGAAAAGTTATATATATATATATTATATATATATATATATATATATATATTAATTATTATATATATATATATATATAAAACATATATATATATATATATATATATATATATTATATATATATATATATATATATATATATATATATATTATATATATAATATAATATATATATATATTATAATATATATAATATATATATATATATATATATATATATATATAATAAACATATATATATATATATATATATATATATATATATATAAAATATATATATATATATATATATATATATATATATATATATATATATATATATATATATATATATATATATATATATATATATATATATATATTTATATTTAATATACAAAATTTTGAAGTGAGTTAAAAGATTCCTGAACAAATATGCAACTGAGAACAGAAAAATGCAAATGAGCACTCAAATTGCGCTAGTGATGGACAGAAAACAAGAAGTTATTTCATTGGACGAAAAAACTAGAGTGACTAATGAAGACAAAATAATAATTTCATATTGACAAGGCACCCGAAAGAATAGTAGATATTGACAAAACACCTTTACAAGAGAACGTTCCCGATGTTTTCGAGTTAGAAATAAGTTAACAAAGTTTGAAAACTAGAAAAACATCAGGTAATGACGTAGTAATTGTACTGAAATACGCAAAATTCTGGTATGAATTTACACCAATTCTTTGATTTCGTTACAAACTCAGAGCGAAAGCACAAAACCAAAATAATTGTTATCTAAGGAAATATCGTTTAGCGATACTTCGAATGTAATAGACCTATCAGCCTGCTACGAGTGATTTGTAAAATTTTCACAAAGATGAGTCATCAGATGCAGAATACACTGGATTCTAAATATATAACCTAATACTATTTTTTTGTAACAAATACCATAATATGTAATCTCAAATGTTCCGTAGTGCTAATGATCTAAGATATTGAAGCACACTAAACTTTAATAAAAAAAAAAAACGAGAACAAGCTAAATTTAAAAACATATTCAATACAATCGATTAAGGACTTCACGAGACTACAAGACTTGTCTTGGTCTTTAAAACCTATACCAAGATAAGCCTCTCTTGAGAGAGAGTCTCGTCTTGGTCTTAGTATGGAAAAGAAAAATCTACTCAATATTCGAAGAAATTTGAAAAATTCTATATCTATTTGCAGTAAAACTTTCAATTAAATAAATTATTCAAATTTATTATTGCAAATTTCCAATTTACAAGTTGGTATATGTTGTATTTACAAATACAACATAGTAGGTAGATAATATTTATTATATGATTTATAATGCAGAAGAACAGAAAACATTTTCAAGTTATCCATGAAATGAGCTCATTTAGTAAATCACATGATTGTAATCTTAATAGATTGCATAATAATATTGGTATTTTGTTTTGTTTCTATATTTTCTGGAAATATTCATAAAAATCGATTTCTGGCGTAAATTTTATGGTATAACATTTTAAGCCTAAAATAAACAAATATGTTATGAATTGATGTGGCCGTTACTTGGTTAAAACCCATAACGATATCATTAGAAAACACATGTTCGATTTTAACGGTTATTATATTCGACTCTATGAGACGGTGTTTCACCACACGGTGGCTTCTTCGGTTACAATGAAATACTGAAATCCTGGTTTCTCAGTTTTACGTAAGATTGTGAATACTAGGGAAACGATTACAACAAGAAATTGAATTAGGTTGGAGGGTAGGTAATCCTTCCAGAAAACTTTCTCAAAATACATCAGGTATAGTCTGTCCAGCCAAAGTTGGCGTGTGCGTCACAGTCATGCGCAAATGATGGCCCAATGCTGCCTACCCAAATAAATAAAATTTGAAATGGTCAAAATTAATATCTGTCGTAAGTAATTTTCTCAAAAAGTAGTTATATGTTGATAAAGACCGTATCGTCCATTTCGACAAATATTCTGTTCTTAAAATATCAAATCTTATGTATCTCTCAAAAAAAATTAACATTCCGAGTAATGAAAATACGTTGAATTTTTATTGAGTTGTCATTTAATTGAAAAATTTGCAATGTTGTCGGACCCTCTCGACCGGTAATCGCCATTTCACGTTTGACAGTCGCCGAGTAAACAAGAAGATTTTGTAATTAAAAGTTTGATTTATCGATCGATGAATATGGATTCCAGTTTGAACAAACAATCAAAATGCTTGGTCAAATCTTTGATTGAGTATTTTGAACAAGAACGGGACAATAAGGGACCACTTTTACCGCTTCATGCTGTAAGAGAGGTGAGTTATTTAGAAATAGAATTTTGTTCTTTACTGATTAATTTAATTTTTCAGAGAGTGGCTAATGCTTTAGGACTCTCCATCAGATTTGTTTCCCGTACCGCAGAAGTGGAGAGTCCAAAAAGAACACGTAGTAGGTCGAAGTCTCTGACTATTGAACTGAATCCAGTACAAAAGACTGAAATACGAAATGAAATATATGATATGTGCCAAAACAGTAGGTGATCTAGTGAGTATTTGAGTTTATAGACTTGTGAATAGTTTGATATTTTAGGAGAGCATATAACCTTGAATACGTTACTAGAAAAATTGAAATCAAAGAGTAAGTATGAAGGCTCTAGATCATCACTGGCCATAGTACTGAAAGATATAGGTTTCAAATATAAAAAAGATGACCCACGATGTGGTATAATGGAACGAGATCATATTGTCCATGCCCGAATTAAATTTCTACTTGAATATACAAGGAATATGGAGAAAAAACTTTATGAATGTGTTTTTATTGATGAGACATGGGTTTTCCAAGATGGAATAAATACACGTTCCTGGCGGGATTCTAATGTCAAAAGTGTTAGAAAGACAAAAGTGGACGGGAAAAGGTGAGCTACAATTATTGTGAATAATGCCAGATCGAATGTTCAATTTTGGGTTTCCGTACTTTTTATAAATAGTTTGATTATTGCCAATATTTAGGTTTTTATATGTTGATTGTTTTTTACTTCTTATGGCATTCAGCTAAGATGAGTTGAGAAGGAAAGTTTTGGTAAGGTGTTTACCATAATTGATATTCAAATTGACTTTTGTTCTAAACTGAAATCCCACATTATTATTTTGCAGATATATAATATTACATGCAGGCACTTCTAGAGGTTGGATACCATAGGCTCTCCTCATGTTTTCTGGAAAATCTGATAATCCAGATTATCATGGTGAGATGAATGAAGATAACTTCCTAAAATGGTTTGAATTCCAACTGCTTCAAAAACTTGAGAACCCTTCATTAATAATAATGGATAATGCTAGTTATCATAGCACAATTAGTAAACAAATTCCCAAAAATCACTGGAAAAAGGAGGAAATTAAAACATGGCTCACAAATAATAATATACATTATGAAGAACAATTTTCGAAACCTCAATTGCTACAGTTGGTTAAAATGTGAGTATATTAAAGTTTCGTGCCATTACATAATTGAAATTGATCAAAACCTTTAAAGCTCAACGTTTCCTTTGCAGAAACCAACCAAAAAATATTTATTTAGCTGACCAACTAGCTGAGCAATATGGCCATAAAGTTTTGAGACTTCCACCGTACCATTGCATTTTCAATGCAATTGAGAATATATGGGGCATATGTAAACATTATTACAATGCATACATTGGCCGAGATGGTGGTGGTCGAGAAAATGCTGTTCAAGTGTGGAGAGAGGCGATGCAGCATGTGTCAGTAGAAATGTGGAGAAATACTGTACAGCATACAGAAACAATTATTTCAGAGTGGTGGAATAGAGAGAAGCACTTGGACTCTTCCAATATTGCTCCAGTAATTTTTAATTTGAACGATAGTTCGTCATCAGAATATTCTGATGATGAATCGACAATGGAAATTAACTTATTCTATGTATTTTTTAATTAATATTCATTTTGTTTTTATTGGTCTCTCTAGCATTATATTTCTGACAATTATTTTGTCATATCCCATCAAACTAAAATATAATTTTGCATTTTTGTACTTATTCAACAGTTTCAATAAGTCGGAGGTTTTCTTGCCTATTCGGAATAACTATTTGGCTAGCTTCAGGTTATTCAATATTCAATAAACGTTGTTGAACAGCATATATTGGTATTATTTCTGTTTACTTCCTTGTCCCACTTTCAGCACTCGCAACAGGTATGGTATAGTAGTGCTTTCATCGTAAAATATAATAGATAGAGTGACACTTCTGGTACGGAATACTGGTTAATTTGAATTTACCGCTAAAAATCCCCGTCATGTCATTATTGAAAATTAGGTTAGCTATTTAGACTTGAGATTATTTATTATGTCTGGCAACAGTGTTCACGATCTACGTCATATACAATTGATGACGTACACGCCAACGGTCGCTGGACAGACTATATTAAACATATTAAGGAGTGGAGAATGATTTACGTCAATTTGTTTGTTCAGTAGCAGAGCAGAATTCTTATACCTGTTAATCTCTAGGGCTCCGCAAAAGGTTAATTTCAATCCTTTATTATGTCTATGAGAAATATGGATGTCTTTATTAAATTAATGATTCTCATCTACTGATCTGTTACTGAACGAACAAATTGATGTAAATAATTCTCCACTGCTAAATATGTTTAATACCTGATGTAGTTTGAGCAAGTTTTCTGGGAGGATTACCTACCCTCCACCCTAATTTAATTTTTTGTAATCGTTTTCCTAACAATTTTATGAAAAACTAAGATACTAAGATTTCAGTATTTCATTATATCCGAAGAAGTCACCGTGTGGTGAATAGCCGCGTCATAGAGTCAAATATAATAACCGTTAAAATCAAAGATGTGTTTTTCTAATAATAAGCAAATATATATGTAATATTTGCGTATTTTAAGCTAAAAATGTTATACCATAAAATTTACGAAATAAATCGGTTTGTATTACATATCCAACATAGGAACAAAAAGAAAGTACTTATATTATTTTGTAATCTATTGAGAATACAATCATGTGATTTTCTAAATGAGCATATTTCATTTCATGCAAGTTATTGAGTAAATAGTATACCTATTAAAGTTTTTCCAAAATAAACAAGGTAGGACAAATCATGAGTTTTACGAAAATGAGAAACTCTCTACCGAAATAACAAAACTCATGTTGAAGTTAATCAATAAGGCGTAGTAGAAATCCATCGTGGTTACTTCTAATATCATTTTCTTGCTTTATCAATTTTTTGGAAGAATCATTTATAACAAAGTAGACTCGAGAACTGCTATATTTAATGAGCCTACTGAATGCAAAATAATTATTAAAAATAGGAAACCCTTTAATTAATAATAATATAATTTCATTTTCAAAATTTCTTAAAAATGCTCATGTAGGTTATCACTCATATACCTAGTTTGAATTTTTTTTTCTTTCAATGATAATTTTAGTGAAACATTTATTGTTTGACGTTTTATAAAAAATATCTAGTGTACCATGTTATTTTAGTTTTAAAGATTCCGCATATATTTTTTCAATAACATCAAAACCAAGACCAAGATTATCGAAAACAAGACCGAGACCACCTTTGAAACATCGAGACCTCTGAGAAAATTATAATTACTGATCCTACATTTCCAGGAGTAAGGACTGCTTTTAGGAAATTTCCTCCTATTTTTGAATCTTAATTTAGATATCAAAAATCTCAATCACTTTTTGAGATATTTGGGAAAAAACACACTTCTCTTTTTTTCAATTCAATTGTTTTCGAAAAGCATGCTTTTCCGAATCGAATGACATATTTTTCCGACACTGCTGAAGAAAGTTGAACAAGAAAGCACTTGTTGACATATGATGACTTATGAAATATGTTATATATGATTATACCAAATTCGACCAGATATTCGAATGGAAACATACTTTATTATTTTTTGTTTAGAACAGTTGCATAATAACCCAAACTCTACATTATTCAACTATTAAATTTGGTAAGTCGGTATACCCTGGATTGCAGAAATTATTCATAATTTTCTTATAAATCACCCAGGAAGCATCGTTAATTGTTCAGAGTGATGATGTCGTGGATATGTTATGGAGCTGCTCTAGATACCAAGCTCGTAAATTAGGTGATAAATGTTCAACTTGCATAAGTTATGACTTGATAGTGCTGAATTTGCTATATATATATATATATATATATATATATATATATATATATATATATATATATATATATATATATATATATATATATATATATATATATATATATATATATATATATATATATATATATATATATATATATATATATAAAGTTTATTTTCACTGTTTCACCCTTTGTAGTTGTTAATCAAAAGAAAAATGGACAATTTTCGTGAATCGGAGGCTCATTCGACATTAAACACTGTTACTTCAGGTTTCTTATGATTTGGCTACTTGTTCATCAGATTTTCATGAAATTGTTACTACTTATCACATATTATTTTTGAAAGTGATCCTACTTTGTCCTTCGAATTTCATGAATTTTACCTAAAAACAGTGGTGGATTTACAAATTTGTCGCCTACAAGCTTATTTATATTGCCGCCTAATATTTAAAAAAATTATCAAATGCGAGCGAAGGAACAAAAGAAGGTCACTTTATTTAATAGTACTTTAAATTTATGCTTTTAATATAAAAAGTTCAAATCTGGCAAAAATAATCAATGAAATACAATAAATGAAAATAATACAAACGTTTATTGAAATCAAATAAAATGCAAAAAAAACTTCATTCAATCAGAATGTGAAACTTGAATAATATAAAATATTTTATTAATATTCTACTGAATAAAAACTCATTTTTCTTTGCTCACATCACATTTTTTTTTCTGAATTTATTGTTACCAAAAATTTTAATTATATCCTCAAATGAAATAGAGTTTGCAACACCTATCAGATTAAATTGATATAACTGCTAAATCGCTTAATCTGCTATCGGAAATCGTTGAGCGTAAATATGTCTTAATTCATTTTAAACATGAGAAAGAACGTTCCGATGAACAATTGCTGACAGCCATTGATTTGTTTATTCTTAAAAATAATATAAATATTAGAAAAAATATCAAGTAGATTTTGATCCCTAATCCACATATTAATGATATTTATACTTATGCCAAATACTCTTTGATGTGCAAAATCTTTTCAACTAGACCAGTGGTTCTCAACCTTTTCATAAAGAGGGACCATTTATCAAAATTTCTGTCTTGTCAGGGACCACCAACTTTTTGTAAGTAATATTACCTTCAACAAGTCGATGAAAATAAACGGTTTTTTTGTGACTGCATAATCTTAACTAACTTTTGAACCCTTGGTTCAGTGCTACTGAAAGCCAAACACATGTCGGCAAGATTTCGGTGCTTGTTTTTTCATTCTCAAAAGCGTCGAGAACCCCTGCTACGTAAATATATCGATGAAAAAATCAAAATGAGGTATATCTTGAATCTTTGGGAAAGAAATTACCTTTTGAATACGAAAATCTTCAAGATTTTTTCCTGCCTCCAATATATATTTCAATTTGTTTGTCGTGTTGAATTTCGATCAATTTTTCTTCAATTTCATCAAGAACTCATAAACTCTGACAATGAAATGATGGCGATCCAGTTTCTGAATACTTTTTGTCCTCGCAGTACGGAAAATAACGAACGAATTCACTTTTCAAATTTGTTAAATTAATGGAGTATCATGTTTGTTTTGTAATTCTTCTTTTCCTTGGCATTATGTTTCCCAATTATTTTATATAAATTATCGAATTATATTGTCAATGCCGCGAAACTTTCCCGACTCTTGAAGTTGAAGGTTCAATTTATTTATTGAAGCAAAGAAAACAACTAAATAATACAGGTCATACACGCATCTCGCATGAGACTGCCTAATGAAAAATGAAGAACCACCAACTTGCGTGAACTGCTTCAAGGGATCAACTACTCAACAGGAAACTCTGAAAATTGACGATAATATGGCAGACAGATTGAATAGAAATTCGGAAAATACGTTAATACTAGTATTTCTGAAAAACATACAAATGTACTTGAAAGTATAAGATACCTATAGTCCGCTAATAACTCTACGCTATCGAAGCAGTAGACCAAATAAACAAATTAATAAATGAATAAATAATGAAAGCTTAGTTGATATTTGGCCTAACAGAATTGTTTCAGCAGTTTTTTGTTTTCCTCAAGAGTTAAACAACTCAAGACAAATATTTCCACTTCTTCCCTCAGTTCATACAACCTTGAAAGAATATTTCCTTGGGGAAGCCAATGCACCTCTATGTGGAAAACAAGACTTTACTGCTCAGAGTTCATATCAGAGCATAATTGTTTGAAAAGATTTCAGTGCACTGCTTTCGTAGAAGACAACTTTTATAGCGATTTTCAACGCAATAGCCAAGCGTCCTGGGAGGATTTTTTGGCAGTCAATGATTGGCGACGACTAAGGCAATGTGTTGATCATGCAGATGGATTTTTCGTTTTATCAATGCAGCAGGACCAGAGCGGGAATCAAGCGGAGCACTATCCGCTCAAATTCCTGCGAGCATTTGCCACTGAAGACGATATTCTTCAAAATATAGACTTATTTCATCCATAACATCAACACCTTGCCTCGTTTCCAGTCATTTCGAAAACATTTACTCTTCTTTTAATGCTTTCTTGTCTTGCAGAAATCGAGCAAATACAAGTAATTGACAGCATTGTCAAACATCGTCAGATTCATCACATAGCATTGCATATATTTGAAAGATGCGCGGAGTGAAGGGGGCTGAAATGACCGAACGCGACTTATTCAATTATATGACTTATTCAATATTTTTAGGATGGCTTCGCGGACCACCTCGAGTGCTTCCAGGGACCACCAGTGGTCTGCGGACCTCCGGTTAAGAACCACTGAACTAGACCATCTGAAACATCTTGTGAATAAACTCCACATAATTTACATGCTTCGTTTTTTATCTCCCGATCATAAAGTTCGCGAAATTTAATAAAGACATAAAAAAATTTCGAACACTGTCGCACGCACATTGTAAAAAATTATATTTATAAATAATGTCACACTTTCGCATTGAACTTTTAAATTTAAATTGCACCCGTAGTAAGTAAGTATTGTTTTTTTGTTCGATGAAAAAACTATATAGAACGCCGCCGCTATGTTCCGAGTAAAGAAATAAAAATTTTGCGAATTTGATTGATTTCAACGCCGCAATTTCCGGCTAACAAAAATTTACCGCCTAGCCTATTTAGAAATCCGCCACTGCCTACAAATAATTCCATCAGATTCAGTCACTAATTGTAAATATCTCAGGAGGGGAACTTTCATTTCTTCAATCAAACACGGAAACAATTACAAGAATCAATAATGAATATTGAAATTTACGTTTTGCAAGAATAATGCATCTGCTATTAGATGGATCTCATGAATGTCTAAGATTATCTGAGTATTAGACCTCATTTTCAGGAAAGTTGAAAAAGCGTTGCGTTAGAATTAAACTTGTACTCCAATTTGATGCTAAATTATTTGATAGTACCTACATTGCAAGCTTCAAAATAGGCCTGAAAATCAGTGCCGGATTAAGCCAGCGCGGGGCCTGTAGCAAATTCGACCAAGAGGCCCTTGGTTTGCTTTAAGTTATCAAGTTTATGGTATTAAACTCAGATTAGAATATAAAACCGAAAATGTGTGTGCTTGATAACCCGGAGCGGCTATGTAGGAACACGTATATGTGTGTGCGTGTAATAATACCAGTTTTTGAAATAAAATCCCTTTATTTTATTTATTACTTCTACAAATCAAACTAGTTAGCTATTTTTTACTTTGGTGATAAAATAGTTCGTATATTATTTTAAATATTTATTATGTAGGTACAATCAAAGTTGCATAATGAAAAATCAAATTCAAATTTATATTCACGTAAGTAAATGACATCCATGATACTTGTGAAAGAGCTATTTGAGCCAATTTGAGTACGGTGAGTTAGCTGATTGGGATTCAGCCATGAGTTTGTGGTGTGATTTTTATTTTTAGGTATGACATTGTTTAGTTTGTATACTTTTTGATTGATGGGTGTTTATTTTTATGTTTTACATCTAAAGAGCTTTTTACAATTTTTCACGTTGTGCCAAATATAAATGTACATCAAATTCTAATAGTTTGATAGTCAATAGAATCCTATTTTATTTGTTTAGGTTTTACGACTAGCTCGATAGATAACATTATCCATACTCCAAACTTGTATGTAGTGCAGTGCAAGTAGTACAAACACATAACTTGTGCGGCCAGCGCTGAATTTTCAGAAATGTGGTACAACTTAAAATTATTTTTGTAGATTCTGACGTTTCTCGTGGTTGGTATTAGACAACCTATACCAGTACGATTTAACGTGGCAAAATCGAGTTTAAGAGTTTAAGGTGTGAGTGAAGCAAAGCCTAAACGCTCCTCGTTTAAGGCATGCAAGATATTTAACGCTTATCTAAACTTATTTTTTTTTAATGTCAGACAGGCGTTGGAGCGCGGGGCCCCCCAATTCGCGGGGCCCGTAGCATTTGCTACCTACTCTTGCTACGTGGTTAATCCGGCACTGCTGGAAAGTAACCATTTAGGCCTGGAAGTGTAAGATTATTTTGCTAAATATTTTATGTCTCCAAAGTTCGATACCATGCCAATATGAACTACTAATATATATATATGAATAAGAATAAAAGATTCGTTGGATGAAATAACATATACCTAGTCTATTCAAATTACCAAGTAACCATAAAATACGTTAGACCTCATTAATTGTTCATGTTGGGTCTCAAGGCTTATTGAATAGACTATACTGTAAACGTTTCTTATAACTTAGAGTATTATTTCACTCCAGTGAAATAAAGATACATTATGTATAGATTGGCCAATTTCGATGTGATTTGAGGGTTAAGGGTACTTCTAGCATATATTGCGAAAAAGGAATACACATGTCCAGGGCTCTATTTTCGAGACAAATTCGAATATGAAAACTGCTTTTTGATATGTCAAGTCGTTTTCGAGCTACAGAGCGATTTTCAAAAGCATTTTTGAAAAGTCGCTATATCTTTTTTATTATCAAAATTTTCGATTTTTCAAAGAGGTCTCTTTTTAGTTATTTTAAAGACTAATTTGCCACTGAAAACCAATATGTCAAATTTCATTCAGATTTTAGATATAACACAAATTTGATATTTTTTTGTGAAACATGCCATATTTAATTCTTTTCTAAAAATCTACATGAATTTTCCTTCAAAATAATGTATCATACTCATGGTTTTCATTATTAGTTTTTTCAATATTATCCGTTTTTTACCATAGTTTACTATGACTTGGCATTATGTGTAACACAAAAAGATATCATTTTTTCAAATCAAGTAAGACATGCCTTCAAAAATTGTTTTAAAACTAAATTTTCTCAGAGTGAGTTTTGACAAAAACAAAAATTCTTTGGGTATATCAACCTACTAATATTGGTATGGTAACAAAGAATTGCTTACTGTTGTCATTTTCGAGCTAAAATTTATTGAAAGGTTCCAACATTTCGAAAAGTATAATTTGTTCACATGTCTCATAGAGGAGAATGAAAATATGGCTTTATTATTGCGTATCATGAGCGATAGCCAGAGTGGAGGAAACCGTCGAGTGAAATATTTAATAAGCAAAGACCAAAAATCAATTGCAATCTAATGATACACGAATAATTAGAGAAATTCAGAGTTTTCGGTGAAATAAATCTTTCTTCAAACACATACACTAGAGAAATGAAATGGAATACTGAAGTAGCTAGAACAACAGTGAGAAGGATTTTGAAAATGCATAAAACTGTCAGTTAATCTAATTATTTGTCTATCGTTAGATATTTGAATTTGTTTGGTCTATTAGGTTTTGATTAAGTCGGCTAAATATTTTTCCCGATACTTTCTTCCTCTCTGGATATCGCTCATGATTCATTTGCAATGATAAAGCTATATTCTAATTCGCCTCTACAAAACACTTGAGCATATAATACTTTTTTTTTCACTCAAGGAACCTACAGTTTCACGCCGATTCCAAGGTCAATGGGCTTGAAACTGAGTCATTACCCAACAGTCAATCATAAGCAGAACCTCTAAATTTCATTGGACATCCACAACACCCAAGAGCAAGGTGGGACTCGAACCCACAATACTCGGTTTACAAGCGATACACTCTACCGTTGGGCTACCGAGGCCTCCATATAATACTTTTCAAAACATTGCAACACTTATAAATTTTTACTCGAAAATGACAATAGTAGGTAATTTTTTGTTACCATTCCAATGTTTGTAAGTTGCTTTACCTAAAGACTTTTTGTTTTAGGCGAAGCTTACTCTGAGAACACTTACTTTTAAAAGCAATTTTGAAAGCATATCTTACTTGATTTGAAAAAATGATATATTTTTGCGTTACACACAACTATGGTAATCGTCACAGCCAACTATGGTAATTTTTAAAGAAGTGAAATATTGAAAAAACTAATAATCGAAACCTTGCGTGTTATACATCATTTGAAGAGAAATTTTATGTAGATTTTTAGAAACAAATTAAATAGGGCATGTTTCCTAAGAAAAATATCAAGTTTTTTTATATTTCAAAAACTGAATGTACTTTGACCTGTTGGTTTTCAGTAGTGGATCAGCCTTTGAAAAAACTTAAGAAAGCCCTCTTCGAAATATCAAATATTTGAATAATAAAAAATATATGGGACTTTTCAAGAATGCAAACTTTTGAAAATCCCGTTCGAAAACGACTTGAAGAATAGAAAAAAGCGGTTTTCTTATTTAAACTTTTCTCAAAAATAGCCCAGGACATATTCGTTTTTTCCTATCTATGCTTTAAGTACCCTAAACCTCTAAATACCATCGAAATTGGCCCACCCTGTACTCTACATAGTATCGACTATGCTATGCAAGCGCGCGACTTACAACTACTAAAATAATAATAATTTTAGGAGTTGTTACCGCCTGGCGCTTTAAAAATGCCGGCGTGTGTATAAATACTCGGGTATCCATTTGCTTAATTACAACGATTTTTTAATGGTCGTTGATAAAGCTGTCGTGCATATAAGTCCTTTATGGGCCGATCTTTGAACTATGAGAATTTTTAAGGTTTCATCAACAAATCGATCTGATTTCACACAAATATAAAAATATGATAATGGTCCTATCCCAAATTTCGTCAGTGCTAAGATTTATATAACACGTTTCCCTCCATAATTAATTTTGTATGTATGACAAAATAGTCAGAACAATTGAAAGATGCATTTTGTCTCAAAATATGTACTTATTTCGAATTTTAGTATTTGAATGCATTCATAGAAACAATAAATGTATTTAGGCAAATATAGAAAATTGAAAAAATATTGAAGGATATCGAATTCTTCCATTTCTTACAAAATACACGACGTTATAGAAGCAATAATTTAAAGAATCTTGATGTGAAAAGTTTGCAGGATAATAATGAGATATAATAATATTACTGGAAGAAGCTAAGTACCTCATTCATATTAAAATTAGTCGATTGTGATAATATTACTTATATTGATATAAAATCTGTTTTACTAGTATGCCTCAAATTTTTTTGCTTGTAATTTAAACGTACACATACATACACAACAAACTTTTGTCCGACAACAGTTTTCTTAAACTAATAGCATTTAACATCAAGCAGAACCCTGTCAGTACATCTATAGCAGGCCATTAAGTGTTGCACAAGCTGAGTCCATGAATAGTTATCTTGAAATAATATCGAATTTGGGATCTCATAATTCAGTTACTTTCAATTTCGTTCAGATATAGCGGATCAGGTTCTAAGAATAAACTCATCTTTCAATTATTGTTGTAAAACCAGACTAGTATGCCAATTGATTGGCTATATAGTTTAGGAATCAGCGTTATTTGTCAGATAACTGAGGAACTTAGTTATCTAATTTCTTTTAAAAATCTGTTTCCGCCCAAGCAGCTATTGCTACTCTGCGAAGCTTATGTTCGTCCAGTATTGGAATGCTGTTATCATGCGTGGAGCTCAGCACCAATGCACTCCTTGTACCTACTTGGCTCAATTCGAAAAGGAGCAGTGACGCTGATAGACGAATCGCCATTAACTTGTAACGTGTAAATATTCCCCACGTAACCGTAGCCACTGCATTTTTTACTGAATTGTTCATTTAGGTACCGTGGTTTCACGCTTCACTTTCCTTTGCTCTATGATTAATGAGTTGCGTAGAAAGAGAGTATCTAGTTAGTGTCGAATGAACAATCGTTCTTTCTTTTAGCAGCTGGTTGTCGAACTAATAACATCGCTAGATATTAGAATTATATTCAATATAAGTTGAAAGTTTGTTAAATTTTATTAAGTATCTGTGGCGTCTGATAGACGGTAAGTTATGAGAAGAATTATATCTATTTCTTATTGATGCATTGTCTTGAAAATCTGAATTAATACCTTATTTCATTCTTCCGCCATTTAATTTTTTTTTCATTTACCTATATAAAATTATTTATCTTTCTATATTGAAATAATTATCTCACATTTCCTAATTTAAAATATTTCTAATTCATTTGCTTGTTTAATTCTCTCAATTTAACACAAGATTTTTGTAGGTTAGCGATGGTAAATTTCGCGTGGTCATACCTTATGTTCAGTTTAATGTTGGAACATATGCTGTCTTTCTTAGCATTTTTGCTTGAGACAAATCTAAATGTTAATTTGAATTGGCCATCAATACCCTACAGATATTCTTGGAACATATTCAGTTTGCGATTGTATGTTGATTTGCCCCGAATTATTTTAGCCACTTGGTTGGTGTTTAAAATTCACTTGGTCTGGAGTTAAAGGACACGTTGTCAGGAGCTGAAATTTACGTTGCCTGGAGTTCAAAAGAAAAACCACTTTACCTTACCTGGAGCTAATATCCACGTTATCGGAAGTGTGAATCCAACTTATCTGGAGCTACCAAGAAATCAAGAGTACAATCCACCTCAAGTAGAAAATCACAAGTCAATGGAAAATTAAATAAGAAAAACAAACAAAAAAGATAAGTCTCACTTTATGTAAAGGAACACAGTAAATACCTACTTTTTACTCGTGTTATTATTACTGAGAAAAACCTAGAACCTTCATATGTTAACCAATCTCCCTGCTAGCCAGGGCATAAATATCTGTTAAAAGGGAGGTTGGTTACAAACTGCTCACTTTCGTCCACTCCAATATCGGAGCAACGTTAGTCTTTCAAAGATTTTATCACGGAAGGTGTCCTGCAGCTATTGTCTCCATTATTCCACCATAAGAACAATCCACTCATCATATAAGGTATATATAATACAAGGTAACTTGGTTTACTATTTACACCTTAAAAAGTACTAAGCAACTAGAAGAACAATCTTGACGTGGTTTAAACCCAGCAAAAACTGTCAGTCGTTCGTGAAAAAAAGAAAATATTTATTATTGTTTTTCCCAAAAATAATAAACTAATTTCTAGGATTTCAAATTGCAATTAATTGTATTTCACTGGAAAAACATTAATTTTATGCATACCAAATTTTCTTTCGTCTTCTCTGAAATGATCGATGAAGTAGCAGTTTGAATAATATTTATTGTAAGATTGACATTGAAAGTGAGCATTGCAATCAGTTCTTGTTATTCATATTGCAAAATGACATATATATATTGAAATTATATACAGTTGAAATATTGAGTATGAAATAAAATCTTTTAAAAAACACTTCAGATAATACCTGTTCAATTCACATGCTCAGATATAGAATGTTAATTTAAATAAAATAAAAAGTATTTTTGATGGAATCCGTCGTTACGACGTGATAATTTAACACGATGAAAAAAACAAAACTTGAAATTTACGTTTATTATCACAAAATTACTTTGAAAAATAAAACACTGCGATTGCAATTTCGGTCACTAGACTACAAAGTATTTTTTTGATAATAAACGTAGTGAATTAAAGTTTTGTTTTTGTTCAAAAAGTATATTATTCAATACGATTAGTTCTTGTTAACAGAGAAATATGCATCTATGAACTGCAATAAATGAGTTATTCTAGTCGACGAATTTATTTTGCGGTGACTAAAAATAGCATAACCACAAATAGCGCTCAAATTAATTTTATTATAATGGAGAATTATGATCTACGAATATTGTAAATTTCCACTTTGAAACGTACTGAACGGCGAACCTGTGAATGATTAATAAATGACATTTATCAGACCCATTTTATGTTGTACGAATCGATTTATAATATGTGATAATACCCTTGTCATTATATTTATTTATTGCCACCCCTTCGGCAAAGTGTAATTAATTGCAGAGCCCAAAGGATGAAATAGTATTGCCAGAATAATAGGAATTCATTTCGAAAGCTTTTGATTAGACTTTAAAATAATTTAAACATAGAATTTCAGTGGCCATTAAAATATGGGAAATCCTTCGAAGAACGCGACACTGCACTTTGTAAAACTTCATTACGAAGCAGGATACTGAAAGAGGCAGTTTACTACCGTTAACATACATCATCCTGCATAGATGATCATGCAGTTTTTAAATTGCATAGAACAAAATGAACCTAATGAAATCGGTCAGCTTCTTATTTAAGTATCAGAATTCCTATGTGCAAATCATCAATATATATATATATATATATATATATATATATATATATATATATATATATATATATATATATATATATATATATATATATATATATATATATATATATATATATATATATATATATATTGTTGGGATTTTTCGTGGTATAACAGATATTAAATGACTAATCAAGTTGGATTTAATTTACTCGACGTTTCGGCTCTATTTTTGGAGCCTTTTACAAGAGTTTCATCAAGAGTCTGTAATATAAAAAATAATTTAAAACTAGTTCACAATACAAAGGTTGATATTAAAAATGTACCTCACTACGGATCGTTTTGTTTTCTTTTCTTTGGCTGTGGTAAGTTTCAGCTCGTGTGAACGACTGGTTTATGAATCCGAAACAGGTGTCGAGTCATAATCGTTTCACGTGTCCTCGCGTTATGCGCCTTTTATAATATTTGAGAATACACGGTGCTCAAATTATTCACGTCTGAACGGTTATTGATCACACTTTGTAGATTTTTCTGGATATGTATCATTTCTAAAATTTCTCTTTTCTTTGTGTTGGTTTCTGTTGCCAAAATTCTGGTTTTCTCGTAGTTGAAACTATGTCCGTCTGTTTGTTTGTGTTTATTCAGAGCCGTGATCTGTGTTTTTGAATATTTATGCGTTTTAATTCTTTCTTTTAAGTGTTGCATTGTTTGACCTATATATGTCTTATTACAGTTGTTACATGGGATTTCGTATACTGTGTGTGTCTTGTCCATTAGAGGTGTTTTGCTTTTGAGTTTTGTGTAAATTTGTTTTACCTGGTTTTGTGGTTTGTAAGCTATTTTTATTTCATATGGTTTTAGTATGTGACTTATTCTTTGTGATAATGAGGGTATGTATGGCAGTGTTGTGTATTTGGATGTTTTGTTGTTTTCATGTTTGGTGTTTGTTTGTTCAGTGTTGTATAATTCATAAGTTTTCTTTTTTGTTATTTGGTTTATCATCAATTGAGGATAACCATTTTTCTGTAGTAGTGTATTTGTCTGTTTTAATGTTTGTGGTCTAAGAATGGGTGATATCAGTTTCAGGCTTCGGTCGATATAATTTGTTATGATGGCTATTTTTTGTGAAATGGGATGGTTTGATTTATAGTGTATGAGTCTGTCGGTGGATATCCGATCCTCACTAAATTGTATAGGAAACCAATATCCACCGACAGACTCATACACTATAAATCAAACCATCCCATTTCACAAAAAATAGCCATCATAACAAATTATATCGACCGAAGCCTGAAACTGACATCACCCATTCTTAGACCACAAACATTAAAACAGACAAATACACTACTACAGAAAAATGGTTATCCTCAATTGATGATAAACCAAATAACAAAAAAGAAAACTTATGAATTATACAACACTGAACAAACAAACACCAAACATGAAAACAACAAAACATCCAAATACACAACACTGCCATACATACCCTCATTATCACAAAGAATAAGTCACATACTAAAACCATATGAAATAAAAATAGCCTACAAACCACAAAACCAGGTAAAACAAATTTACACAAAACTCAAAAGCAAAACACCTCTAATGGACAAGACACACACAGTATACGAAATCCCATGTAACAACTGTAATAAGACATATATAGGTCAAACAATGCAACACTTAAAAGAAAGAATTAAAACGCATAAATATTCAAAAACACAGATCACGGCTCTGAATAAACACAAACAAACAGACGGACATAGTTTCAACTACGACAAAACCAGAATTTTGGCAACAGAAACCAACACAAAGAAAAGAGAAATTTTAGAAATGATACATATCCAGAAAAATCTACAAAATGTGATCAATAACCGTTCAGACGTGAATAATTTGAGCAATATTATAAAAGGCGCATAACGCGAAGACACGTGAAACGATTATGACTCGACACCTGTTTCGGATTCATAAACCAGTCGTTCACAGGAGCTGAAACTTACCACAGCCAAAGAAAAGAAAACAAAACGATCCGTAGTGAGGTACATTTTTAATATCAACCTTTGTATTGTGAACTAATTTTAAATTATATTTTATCTTACAAACTCTTGATGAAACTCTTGTAAAAGGCTCCAAAAATAGAGCCGAAACGTCGAGTAAATTAAATCCAACTTGAGTAGTCATTTAATATCTGTTATACCACGAAAAATCCCAACAATCTATAATATACAGATACAAAACCAATCCAAATGAATACGTATATATATATATATATATATATATATATATATATATATATATATATATATATATATATATATATATATATATAGAAGCAGTGGTTGGCCGATTTTGTTATATTTACTATTTCTAAGGCTATATTTAAATTTCTCTTTTTGAACTGGACAAATTTGACTATTGAAGCAGTTTTGAGAAATTGAGTAGATATCTTCCTAGAATTTTCGGAAATGTATTTTCAAGCTATCCGCTCAGTATTTATTGAGATATAGATATTTTTTTGGTATTATGCAGATAGAAACATGAAAAAATTTAATTATAAAGGTTTTCTTCTTAGATTAAAGTAGATTTCAGAAACGTAGTTAGCAAGGAGACCTAAGGAGTTATCATGAATGAGATTAGCAAACGAAATTATTTATATTGAAAATTCCATGAATTGTGCTTATAAAATGAATTTATTCATTTCAATGATTGACTGACAAAAGAACAATATTCATCATGAATGATTCTGCAATTTTGCACATATATTTATTGAATACAGACGCAATAATATTCACTTCCTCAGTGGTTTAATTTTTGTTCAAGAAGCTGTTGTAATTATCTTGTTCATAGATGATAAGTTTGCGAATAAAATATCTTCAGGTCAGATTCTAGAATGGGAATTACGCATGTTTTAAATTAATTCCTTAGGAACATTGAATATAGCTCTTCATTCCAATTGTTAAGTAAATTACATATTATGTATTATGGTGGGTTTCTCGTTAGAATCTGTTCAATGCCCTTATGATTCAATTCAGTATCGACTATTCAACACTCTCCTGAATTTGGGAATGCCGAGAACCTCAATCACTTACATAGTTTGGTATCAATAAGACTCTTAATAGGTGAATCGTTCTATGAATAGGTGAATCAAGTGCTGATAAGGGACAGAGGTGTCACCGATGCTTTAGTATTAACTAAACTGCTGCCATTCTAGAACCAAAAACACTATAAAGTACGTAAACATAGATGAATAATTTATCACTCAGATATATATATATATATATATATATATATATATATATATATATATATATATATATATATATATATATATATATATATATTAATATATATATATATATATATATATATATATATATATTATATATATATATATATATATATATATATATATATATATATATATATATATAATAGGGTAGGCATATTAGCAAAAAAATTAGGGCTCAGAAACAAATTTTGCTATAGTTTTGATTTTCACGCTTTATGTTTTTTGGGTCGCTGAACACGAATTTCAGGTTTGCTGGCAAAAATTTTGCCCGGAACTTTGATTTTTGGGCACTTTTTGACCAAATTTGGGCACTTTTTTCAGTTTTTGGCCTATATCTCAAAAAGGAATCAATTTTATGACAAAACCATTCTATACAAAATTGAAGCAGATAAAATTGCTTACATTTCTTGTATAAAACGTTTTTTTGTAAGGCTAACCGTTTTGCCGCTAGAGCGCGCCCAAAAATAGCGATATTTCCATATCTAGTGACATTCACCGTTTACGCGAAAATCGACCTTGCTGTGATACTTAACTGTTGCGACAATTTATTACATTATACAATTTATATTATATTACAGTAGATTTTTCATAAATACCGTTTTTTATTGGAAGACTCACTCAGTGATTCTCAATCACTGTGCCGCGGTATTTTTGTGTGCCGTGAAGTTTTTAAAGTGTGCCGTCAAATTTTGGAAATGTATATAAAAGAAACAAAATTGTTGCGGAGTCCTTTTATTGTTGAGAGTCAGGATCCTCCTCCGGCATCCTTAGAAAGTCCTCACACTGATATTCAGTCATCGGGATCTGATATAGAGACTGAGCTTATGTGATAACGTCTAAACATGGCTCTTCAAAACCAACTTTGAACACAGGTTATTATGAAAATCTTTTGAGTTTTTCATAACAATATTAGTTTCAAGTGACATTGTGAAGCCATATGAATGTGAAAACTTACTC
>JARQZK010000106.1:130000-190000 GCA_030704885.1 Cynegetis impunctata
TTTAATAGAAAATTACAATTTACTCTAGAAAAAGAAACGAACAATACATTAAATTTTCTTGATATTACTCTCATACACAAAAACAATGAAATTATCACAAAATGGCATAGAAAAGAAATTTTTTCACAAAGAACATTGAACTACAACAGTACACATCATTTGTCACAGAAAAAGAGTTTAATAATCGTATATATAGACAAAGCACTTAAACTTACTTCACCTACACACAGACATGAAACATTACAAGATGTCCATAAATTAATCATGAAAAACGATTACCCAATAAAACTTATACAGAAAATCACTAAAAATAGAATTCATTAACTTCACAACACATTAGAAACATCAAAAAAAGAAAATATCAACAAAAAATATATTCCTCTTCCATATATTCCTGATTTAAGTAATAAAATTTCACAAATTTTAAATCCACACGATATTAAAGTAGCCCACACCGCACAAAATCAAATAAAACAAATATATTCTAAATTGAAAAGTAAAACACCTCTTCTGCAAAAATCTCATGTTATTTATAGTATACCCTGTAATAATTGTAATAAATCATATATAGGACAAACTTTTCAAAATTTAGAAGAAAGACTAAAAGCACACAAATATACCAGAACACAAACCACAGCACTAATAAAACATAAAAACAATGAGAATCATACTTTCAACTTTAAAAGCACGAAAATTTTAGAAATAGAAAAAGATCAAAAACGCAGAGAAATTTTAGAAATGTTACATATTCAAAAAAATTTAAATAAAGTCGTAAATGATAGAACAGATATCAAACATTTGAGTTCAATATACGCAGATTAAATTCTTTAATTTTTCGAAGAAACAACATAAATCAAAACAAACTCTAACCATAACAACTCATCTTCTTAGACAAAATCTAAACATCTAGAATTTTCAATTTTTCTAAAAAAAAAGTATAATTTAGAACATGTGATCTCCAAAATTACAAGTAATGTCTTTTTAAAGACAACAATCAAATATTTTAAACCTATTTTGTACATTACGTGGGTGAAGGTTTCTGTGGTTCCCTTCCCATCTAATATCAACGGACCTGTCTGTTGATATTGGACTAAATAGCACGTAATTAATAACTGAAGACGGCCACAGTCGCAACGAGAAATTTTTGAAAACAAGATAAATAGTACCGTATTCTTTGACTTTTCAAAATCAAAATAATTTGAACCTATTTCGAACATTACGTGGGTAAAGGTTTCTGTGGTTTCCCTTACCATCTAATAATAACAGATTTGAATGTTAATATTGGACTGAATAGCACGTAATAAATAATAAAGAACGGCCACAGCCGAAAAAAATTTGAGTGAGACATAGTAGTCCTTTTTTATTAAAATTTTTTCAAATCAATAAATGTCAAAGAAATTTCAAAAATTTTTTCAAAAGTTTTGATAAAGCTACGAATGTCGTGGCGAAACATCAACTT
Source organism: Cynegetis impunctata (assembly GCA_030704885.1). NCBI lineage: Eukaryota > Metazoa > Arthropoda > Insecta > Coleoptera > Coccinellidae > Cynegetis > Cynegetis impunctata. The sequence goes on from JARQZK010000106.1 coordinate 131,460, forward strand.
TTTAATAAAATCGAGTTTTTTGAGATTCAACAAGCCTGTTATTGCTAATAATTATCAAAAAAAAAAAAATATATATATATATATACACTATACTACTACTATGTACACTTATACTACTATATATATGCCCAGTTATTTTGCATGAATAATTATTTCGAAGATTCTTGCGGAAGAAATCGGAAATACTAATTCAAAACGAAATAATTTTTTCACAGTATTACTCAATCATTTCTATATTATTTAAGTTCCACTAATTTTTCAAACTAACAAGTTATAATCTCTGAAATGGATTAATAGTTTTAGTTATTGGAATATGAGGATGGCTATGGGTTTTTCTTCCAATATATTGGCGGAACAACTAGGTATCTCTGTAGCGCAGAGGATTTTCCATTGAAGTCATTTTCATGTCTACTACTTCTACCATTTATTGAATCACAGAAGCTCGAAGCAATGATAAAATATGACCATTTTTCCATAAGCTTAAGTCATAATCGAAAAGAATCTATATTTTCACATATAACATTAATCTATAGGTCAATTCAAGGTAGGTACAGAAAAACAAGATTTTTATAAGCAAATATTCAGAAAAACCATAAAATGAAATTTTTACAAATTATTTTATTCATTCGGGTATTTCTTCAAACAATCAAAAAGTAGTTTCTGCGTCTTTGAAGCAAATTCTAAGTTTATAGATGTTCCGGAACATCAAAATTAAATATTACATCGTTTCCTAAAGCTACTCTTAAAAATGTATTATATTTCTAGTGAATGAAGACAAGTATGTAACAAACAATGAGTGAACCTTGTAGAGGCCAAAAGACCATTAATCTTTTGTTTAGTTGTACTACTTGCTATCATAAACACTCGACAAAATAATTTGAAACTTACAGAGCACTACATACGTTCGAGAAAATTGAGATTGATAAACGAACTTGTATTAAAAGGAATAACTTAGTTTATAGATGATTAAATATCAGATATAAAAGAAATATCAGAACACCATTCGAAAAAAAACTAGTACTCATTTACTCTCAAATTCATACCCAATAGAACTTTATTCGTCGTTTCTCAAATTAGCCAAATAGTATATGAACTGACATAGGCATGTCATTAGAAATACTTGAACGTGATCTAAAGATAATGAAAATTAAAAAAGTTGCACATCAAAACATGAATATTGAATAACTGTTTTGAGATTTGTTTCTAGGAGGCATGCCCAATGAATGTATATTAGTTTTTCAAATGTATTTTATTTGGTTGAAACGAATATTTCCAGACATGAAAATAACCTCTACTGCAGATCAGCAAGAAATATTCCAAAGAAAAACCATTTCAGTCGATAATAATATCTTTTTATCTTTTACTATCTTTCCTTTGAATGAGTTTTTCACTTCCCGCATACGAGAAGGAATTTGAGAATTCTGATGAATTAACATGCAACAAAATAGTTTCGAATAGTTTGTAGCTAATGATTGTTTTCTAAAACTAAAATTAGTATTACATAATATTTTCCCTCATTCTCAAAATCAGAGCTTAAACAGTTGTTTTGACATATGTAATGAAAAATACCTTTCATTCATTTCCTTCAGCGGTAGATTCCACATTTTTTCACTATCCTTTGGCATACTTTTCTTATTTTTATTTTCTCATCATGAAACAGCTGAGAGTGCTTTGTGAATATTTTGTTGTTTTCGTTGGAATGGTTGCTTTTATCTGGATTTTTATTTATTTCTTTTCTTAAGGAAAAACTTGGTGGTGCCGCGCCGAGTCTAAATTCTATAGACATATTTCGAGTGTTTTGGGAAGAGGTATATGAAAAGTAGATAGGTTTATCTAAATTGCATAGTGAAAAAATAATTTTTCAAATATGACACCCTTTGAAAATTTCTTTTTTGGTGATCTAAATGTAAGATTATGTGTTTGTACCTTTAATATTGTGATGGTAATAATAAAAGCTTTTGAGGTACAATACAAATATGAAAATTTCACATGAATGAACAGTATAACCTAGTAATCCTGTATATATATATTTTTATAAATATTTATATATATATATATATATATATATATATATATATATATATATATATATATATATATATATATATATATATATATATATATATATATATATATATATATATATATATATATATATATATATATATATATATATATATATATATATATATATATATATATATATATATATATATATATATATATATATATATATATATATATATATATATATATATATATATAAATAAGCAAAACAGAATTACTATCGACTATAAGACATATTTTGTCAAATAAAACGAAATATAACCATGAAAATTACCTATGTGAAAAATCGAATTTCATCTGATGGTTCGCGTTGTGGTGCTAGCTAATGAATTTGGGAGATCTCTATTGTTTTCACCTCATAGCGGCGAATGTTAATAATATCCAGATGAAGATCATCGAGACCAGTTTTAATTCTTCTCTGACTAGAAGTATGTGAACTTTGCAACCTTGGCGAACAATATAAATTTATCCTATAATTTACATGTGTGACATATATATATATATATATATATATATATATATATATATATATATATATATATATATATATATATATATATACATACATATATATATTGTATATATATATATATATATATATATATATATATAATATATATATATATATATATATATATATATATATATATATATATATATATATATATATATATATATATTCATATATATATATATATATATATATATATATATATATATGAGTCATCCTTACAGGTGAATTTTATGATAAATTTTTTTTCAAATTACTATGCTGGTTATTTTTCAGTATTTGCTTTATGTGTCGATAATAATCTGTCTTTGCTTACATAGGTATGTACTACATACCTCAAAATACGGACAACTTGCGGCATGACCCTTGTAAAAGGTTTGAGGAAATTTATATTGAACAACATCACCCTATTCAAGTACTACTTTGCAAAACTGTGTATTTTGAACCAAGTTGATCGATACTTGTATTGTTTGTTCTTTGAATAGATGTGTGTGAACTTGATAACTCTTACGGATGACTTCGTTGAGTTTTTTTGAACATGCTACATGATTCAATCGTTTTAGATTCTTAGGTGTATTCTTTATGATGTTTCACCAAGTGATGTTCAATCTCAGTTATTATATATATATATATATATATATATATATATATATATATATATATATATATATATATATATATATATATATATATATATATATATATAGATTGAATTCTCGCACATCACTTGATGAAACATCATAAAGTATAAACTTTGAAATAAAACACACTTGGCTTATGTTTCACTATATAAAAATATTTAGATACTGTATTTAGCAGTAAAGAATAGTCGACATGTTTCGAGTTATTAACTCATTATCAAGACTGACTACAGGAGGGTATTACATCTCATTTTATAAAACAGACAAAAGCAATGGTGATACCTGAAAATCAATTTGTTCGTTTACAAGGGGTAATTCACTATTATGGGCGGAACTTATTCCGAGAAATTCTGTAGAATTGACTTCTTATGTTCTTTAACACGAATGTTTATGTTCCTTTCTGTTTGTCGAAAAAAGAAAGCAGGACATTCGTCGCAAAATATTTTGTAAACACCACTGTTTTCTCCGAAGTTAGATTTTTCTTTACTATTGACCAAGAATGACTTCAAGTTTCTTTTATTTGTACAAATTGTTTTAACATTATTTTTCGATAGTCAGTTACATATATAAATACTGTTAAATATATAAATACTTTCTACAACTCGATTCAATTTACAAAAGAAGTAAAAAACGAAAACGGTATCTTGAATTTCTTAGACGTTGAGATTGCTAGGAATTTGAATTCTCTTACTTTCAACATTTATGGAAAACCAACCTTCATAGATACTTTAATTCACAGCGACAGTAACCAACACATTAAAATAAAACTCAGTGCTTTTCATTCGTTCATACATAGGTTGGTTATTCACTATTCCATTATCGGAAACAAATTTTCAAACCGAAGTTAATAGAATTGAATTATTAGCCAGCAATGACGGTTACAATGAAAGTCTTATCGATAAGCCCATTGGGAAAAAACGAATAAAGTATCTGTTGCATTCAATATACCCCACGCAAACTATTAATGAAGAACAAAAATACTTACCATTAAATTATGTGCCGAATTTGAGTAGTAAAATTTGTAACAGACTATCGAAAAATAACGTTAAAACAATTTGTACAAATTAAAGAAACTTCAAGTAGTTCTTGGTCAATAGTAAAGAAAAATCTAACATCGGAGAAAACAGTGGTGTTTACAAAATATTTTGCGAAGAATGTCCTGCTTTCTATATAGGACAAACAAGAAGGAATATAAACATTCGTGTTGAAGAACATAAAGAGTCAATTTTACAAAATAAAAATACCACTGGCTTCTCCGATTATTGTATAAAATCTAATCATTTCCTGGATTTCAACAAAACTAAATTGTTACATTCAGGTAACAAAGGAAAGCGCCTTGACCTTCTCGAAATAAGTTCCGCCCATAATACCCCTTGTAAACGAACAAATTTATTTTCAGGTATCACCGTTGCTTTTGTCTGTTTTATAAAATAAGATATAATACTCTCCTCTAGTCACCAAGCTAGTTAGTCGAGTATGTTAGGTACGCTGGCTAGTATTTGGGAGGTCGCGGGTTCAAACCCCGGGGCCGACTGGTCTGCCATGAGTTTTTCTCAGAGGTTTCCTCATGGTAATGTAAGTCACTGCTTGCAAACTTATAAGGCGAATGCTGGGCCAGTATTAATCCTCTGAACCCTACCCACACTTCCTATGTTCCATAAATATCCCGTCTGACCTATCCTTAATGCACTTGTACATACAAGTGTATCCTCTGATCTGGCTGAAGGAGTTAATCCCAAACTCAAGCTGCCCGCCTCCCTGACACATACTTCAGGGAGGAATGAAACACGTGTGTTTCCTTTTTTTTTTTCCTCTAGTCAGTCTTGATAATGAAGTCATAACTCGAAACATGTCGACTATTCTTTACAACTAAATACAGTATCTAAATATTCTTATATAGTGAAACATAAGCCAATTGTGTTTTTTTTTAAGTTTATACTTGATATATATATATATATATATATATATATATATATATATATATATATACTATATATATATATATATATATATATATATATATACTATATATATATATATATATATATTATATATATATATATAAACTCTTGATAATTATTAGCCAATAACAGGCTGGTGAATCTTGAAAAACTCATTTAATAAAAAATTTGACGTTCCGATTATGATATTCGTAATTGAAATTTCTTTGACATTTATTGATTTAAAAAAATTGAAAAAAACAGGCTGCTTAGTATATGCTATTCAGTTCAATATTAACATTCAAAATTGTTATCACCAAATGTAAGGAAAACCAAAGAAACCCTCACCTACGCAATGTTTTGAAAATAATATAAAGGGTACTTTATCTAACAACAAAGAAATGAGTCGTAAGAAAACATTAAAGAAGTGGAGTAGAATTATCGGTATAGACGCTTATATGGAAGCAGCCGTTGACACGTGTTTCGGACTCTTTGGTCCTCATCAGAACGGCGTAGCCAAGTATTGGAAAAATTTTTTTTATTAAAATAGAGTTTTTCAAGATTCAACCAGCCTGTTATTGCTAATAATTATCAAGAGTTTAAAAATAGATCACAGGCAACAACTATTCGAATAAATAATTATATATATATATATATATATATATATATATATATATATATATATATATATATATATATATATATATATATATATATATATATATATATATATATATATATATATAGGGGAGAGGAGGGTATTTATGGAGAGGGCGGGTAAGATGGTTATCTGGAATTTCTATGTTATGGAACTAGGTGGTAGCACTTGTTGGGCATGGTATAATGTCTATGATACTTCTCTATTAATCTGCAGTATTATAGAGCGACTTGCTTTGCGTTTTTCAGTGATCATTAGGAATTTTGTTTTCACCGACTTGACGCAATAAAAATTTCTTTTATTCTATTAGTGGATTCTTTGTAATTGGCGAGTATATTTATGAAATTTTCTGCATTATTTCGTTACTGTGTTGACTAAGGTACGGAATGCATTAACAGTAGTCTGAAAATTTGTTTTTGTTTGAAAAAGAGAGTACGTCGTCGGGTAAGATGGAAACGTAGGTAGGTGGATAAGATGGTGATCTCCATCTTACTCTTCAAGACAGTCATCTTCAGCTACTTTATCGCTGAGCCATCTAATTCTATCTACACTTTGCCAACTGCCTCAAAGAAAACATGAAGAAAACCAAGGCAAAAACCTACATCATTATATGCCACGAGTACACCCGTCAAAAACTAATTAATAATGCAGAAGCAAAAAAAAACGGCCAAGTGCGAGTCAGACTCGCACGAAGGGTTCCGTACAATTGAATATGCCCCCCTTGAATATTTATTTTATTTCAATTTCATTATTTATTATCAAAGTAAAGATACAACTGAGTATTTTCTGAATATTTCAAGTGCCTACCTGTTGCCATCATTAATATCGAGCAAAGAAGGGATAAAAATTTTAGTATTTGTTGTTATAGCGGCAATAGAAATAAATAATTTGTAAAATTTTAAACTGTCTAGCTATTGCGAAAAGTGCCACAATTGGGCACACGCAGCTTGCACTGGGCTGACTAACGCAGAAGCCAAACAGAAGTCTTGGATTTGTGATTTTTGTTCCTAAGCAATAAAACGCTATTAATTCTAATGCTTTTTCATTCATATAGGTCCAGTTATAGTCTTATATCAGTCAGAAATGTTAGTCGCCATCTTACACTCCAGCAGTATTCATCTTACCAGCAGTAGCGGCTAAGATGGCGACTTTGACATAGGTGTCACAAAGTTGAAAAATATAGTGAATGTCCGGGTTTTTAGCTCTACAAAAATTACAATGTATTACTGAAATTCAGGCGATAGCAGGACATCAGAAGGATTCATAGTTTCACTCTAATTGGGGCTGAAAATAGATAAAATCCCTTAGGGTCTCCATCTTACCCTCCTCTCCCCTATATATATATATATATATATATATATATATATATATATATATATATATATAAATATATATACTATATATATATATATATATATATATATATATATATATAAATATATATATATATATATATATATATATATATATATATATATATATATATATATATATATATATATATATATATATATATATATATATATATATATATATATATATATATATATATATATATATATATATATATATATATATATATATATATATATATATATATATATATATATATATATATATATATATATATATATACGAAGAAAGGGAATTGTCGGGTATTGCAGTCAGAAACAAAAGAACTCTGGTAAACTCTTTTTTTCAGTTCAAGCTTTCGAGATATTTTATTTTCTCTTCATCAGGAACACTGGTATAAACAAAGAAAACGAAAATTACAATCAGTTACATGCTATAAAACATCAAGTACTTACGAAAAGTGAGGTTGCAAAAGAAGCCGGCAACATTCACATCAACACAACTTTTTACAAAATACATATCAACAAAAGGTGGCTAAGGACAGGACTCAACATTATGGACGATAATTTATTTACATCATGTATAAAAATAGAAACCCGTTGAATCTCTTTAGTTCAAATGAGAACATGTCTGCTAAATAAAAACAAATGATGAACTCGAAGATTGAAATTTGACAATACCGAAGAATGACAGTGTTGACATTTGACGTGGAAACCCAACAAGAGGAAATTTTACTATTGTGTTGTTGCCAACTGACTTGAACACAAAACAAAAGGAACTCTCTGGAAAAGGGGAGATTTGATACTGATGAATATTATTCTGAAAATTGATTGTGTTTATTCAGGTGTAGCAAATATGTATAGATGACATTCAGTCCCTCTATGTCCTTCCTTGAATAGAGGGACTGAATGTCATCTATACATATTTGCTACACCTTCCTTTTGTTTTGTGTTCAAGTCAGTTGGCAACAACACAATAGTAAAATTTCTCCTTGTTGGGTTTCCACGTCAAATGTCAACACTGTCATTCTTCGGTATTGTCAAATTTCAATCTTCGAGTTCATCATTTGTTTTTATTTAGCAGACATGTTCTCATTTGAACTAAAGCGATTCAACGGGTTTCTATTTTTATACATGATGTAAATAAATTATCGTCCATAATGTTGAGTCCTGTCCTTAGCCACCTTTTGTTGATATGTATTTTGTAAAAAGTTGTGTTGATGTGAATGTTGCCGGCTTCTTTTGCAACCTCACTTTTCGTAAGTACTTGATGTTTTATAGCATGTAACTGATTGTAATTTTCGTTTTCTTTGTTTATGCCAGTGTTCCTGATGAAGAGAAAGTAAAATATCTCGAAAGCTTGAACTGAAAAAAAGAGTTTATCAGAGTTCTTTTGTTTCTGACTGCAATACCCGACAATTCCCTTTCTTCGTTTCTTAACTTGCCAGTCAAGCTAACCTTCTCTAATATAAATATATATATATATATATATATATATATATATATATATATATATATATATATATATATATATATATATATATAATATGAATAATAAGAGAATAGTCGATTGTTTCAACATTCAATAAACATAATGCAATTAACAGCTTGTATCATCAGATAGGATAACATTAGGGAAACATTCACAAAAAATGATAACATGATATTTTCACCAACATTCTCCTTTTTCCTTCTACGAATTGGTAAGCTGATTCCGGTATATACTTTGGTTCTGTCCAAACATTCCACGTCATGTTATTTCCCTGATGCGATTTCCCATGTTTGATTTCATTGCTCCATCCTGTCACTTAATTCCTCCTTTCCGTTTTCGGATGATAAGTACGCGGAATGTTCGATCTCTCCTAGGGTGAATCATCAAGAAACTTCAGTTTCGAAAAGGGGAGACAGCAAGTGTGGAGTTCCCATATTTCGAACTTCTCTTTGTTGAAAGTTTATAGAGAAATATGGGCTCGAATTGAATTGTAAGACTTCTGTTTATATGCCGCGATTGAAAGTTTCTATACCGTTTAGAGAGAAATGAGTGAAGCAAATTTCCAACTGAATATCGTATGACTAATAATTATGAGTTGCTTAAGGGAAATGATTTTCATGATATATACTGTGTCAAGAGCTTTTGAAACAATGAAAGTTTCATCTCTGTATTAATTAGAATATCTACATTTATATGAGTTCCTACGTGTATATAAGTACACATATTGAATATAAATAATTTTACCTACTTCGAAACACAGAATCCAACTTAGATTTTCATTGATTCCGAAATGGCGATTCTATGGCATGATGTGATAATTCTTTTATGACTTTAAGTTCATTTTTTATCGAAAAAATCTCCTGGATAATACAGCAAGAAAATATCCCTTTTATTAAAGTATGATGTTGAACATGAGGAATATAATTTTCTTATACAACTAGGAGATTGGGAATATAGCAAAAGATATAATAAATTTTTTCTCAAAATGAAAAAGCAAAATACAGGGAATAGAAAAATATTCTAGTTAAATTAATATCTGTTAGATCAATGTTAACCGTACAGCAGGCACGGCTGAATATGAAGTGCACTACTTGTCAATATACTAGTATTATTTCGACATACGGATACATTTAGGACCACACAGCTAGGAATATCTTCAGTTACTTGTTGCCACTTGATAGAGTAAGTAGAATCAGTGTGTAATTTGACCGTTACGTGTTTTTATTTGTTCAAGTGGTACAAACGGGACGTCATGTGATCAGTTTTCTTTGATATTTTCTTATTTTACACACACAGAAAGAACTCGATGTTGAACGATGGTTCTGATGTCTTGACAGATGTATTCGATAGATCCTTCTGCAACAGTTCATAAGTAGAGGAAGAATGTATAAAATATCAAGACCATTTGAAGAAGAATATATTCTGGGAGAATAAAGTAAATGCAAGAAACATGTGAAAGTAAAATGTCTTTAGGTTACTTGTATTGATGACCACTTAAATGGTTAATTATATTTAGTTATTTTTAAAATTTCGGATCATCTCAGTTTATTATTGTGTCCTTCTGAAACTTTTCTGAGTGATAACGTTTAATGTTTGTTGGAAAATTCATGAGAATATGTACCCACTAGTTTGATGTAATAGATACTTGATGAAAAATAAAGCATCATACTTCAATAATTAACCCATAAGAAAATGAATACAAATGGATATATCAAATAAGTCTCGGCGCACTTTATGCTTGACGCACCTGGTGGGTTCATAAACACAAGCGCGCCCCCTAGAGGGTTGAAACCGATTTCAATGTACCTTATTACTCATGACACCCATAATTTTTTCAGAAGAAAATACTCCTTGTATGCAGTATTTTATAAAATTATAACTTTTAAAATTACTTAATTTGAAACAAAATTTTTTCTTTGTGATTTATCGTATTGCGTTATATCAAGTTTGTCACTGATAATTTTGTACGAGCTATTTTCTTAAAAAGATTGAAAATGTTTCTTTATTGAAGGATCATGTTGAACATGAGGAATATAATTTTCCTGCACAACTAGGAGATTTGGGATATAGCAAAAGATATTATGAATTATTTCTTAAAATAATTCTTAAAATGAAGAATTTTTATTTGAAACAAAATTTTTTCAATGAGGTTAGTATCAGTGCTAACTGATATTGTAAGCACAAGAAAAAAATTATTGAAATTGCATAAGAGATATTTTATGAATTGATGCAGTTTCAATGTCATTATGTCGTAGTCGATATTAGGGGTAATTGATTTCAATCGAACCATCTTTTAAAAAAGCCCGTCTCATGTAAAATTTCAATTTTAACTTACCATAAGAGTTCCGATATCATAGGGTGAATATATTCAAAGAAATCTTTCTTAATATTTGAAGTTTATGCTTATATATTGCAATTTTCATGATATGAACATGTCGAAACGAATATGTCCTCAATATACAATTTTCGGCGTACTTATTTATTTATATATTTATTCATCCGCCTGATATATTCAATGGAAGATGATTTTAGCCCAGCAAAATGAACATGGAGAGTTAAATTCAAATACAAAACAAACAGTGTTAATAACAAATAGGATTCATGGCATAAAAGACTTTCTCGTGGAAATACTTCCATAGATGGCAATTCAAGAACCTATTTCTGAGTTTTCTGAACCATTGAGCTTACTTGCTATAGACCTTCAGGGTGGTATGGTTAATGGTCAGCTAGAAAGATACCGCTCTATGATGTTGAAGGGCAAGGTTGTTCACATATCTGGTGGAGTAGCTGTGGTGGAAGTTGTTTTCCTGAAAATTTTCCGTGTTATAATAGACAAAGAGCATGCCGACAAGGAACAAGAGAGGCGGCAACATTAGCAGACACTCTTATGGCTTGTTTCTGATTGATGAATATCTCAGCAGTTTATAGACTATCACTTCAAAACATGATGCCATAGGTGATTAAACTGTTGAGGTAGCTAAAATATGCTACCGTTGCAGAGTGCTGATCAGCAAGTTGTTCAATTCTTCTCACAGTAAATTTAGCTCAGGATAACTTCGTCTTCATATCCTCTGAAGTCATGCTCGATTGCTACTGCAAGTAGATTGAGACTTGTACTTTGTGTTGCTCAGATTTCAAGTAGCAAATGCTAGGTATTGTTTTCATTCGTCTCAAGTTTGTTTGTATCAAATCATAGGTTTGCTCCAGCCAGCGTTTACTCCTTTGAGTTATTAATAGTTAGCGTGTCTTCTCAATTCCGCAGAAAGCAAAAATTACTTCAACATCAACAGAAATACTGGATGGTGAATCATTAATATATAATAAGAAAAATATTGGTCCCAAGATCGATTCCTGAGGCGCACCATATTCGATTTGTTCAGTATCTGCTGTTCCATCTTGTTCAATAAATAGCTATTAATCAAACCTATAGCGACCCCTCTAATGCAGTAATAGTTCAACTTCCCTAGAAGCATACTGTGGTCTATGCCGTCAAGCGCCTTGCTGAGATCGAACGCAGAGAGCCGACACCTTTTTCCTTCATCAAACGCTCTCGCAACTCCGTTCGTGCCATACTTGTTGTTTTTCTACTCAAAAAAAAAAGAATCTACTCTTAATGGCAGATTCCAATATTTTGGAGAGAGCTGGTAGTATCGATACTTATTACTATAAATTCGAGATCATTATAGCTAATCGATATAGTCACGATTACCTGAATTATTTCGAGGATCGATGTGGTGATTTGGATCTCATTGGAAACTTCCTACTACTTGGATAGTATGGGAATTCATGTTTTCATTTCGAAATCTATAAAAATCATAACAAGCTTGTGATCATATATCTAGAACTCACTAGCTATGCTGCTATGATTTTTGTCGTTGAAGAGGAATATCTCGCCAGGTCCAGGCAATATAAATACAAACGATCTTATAATCCTATCATCAAAAACCTAATGATGCTTTTTATAAATAAGAGTATAAAGAGTGGAGTATTTCCAAGTCTATGTAAAATAATTGCAAGAATAACACCAGTATTTGAAAAAATAAGCAAAGAGGAACCATCATATTTGCAGAAATAATTGAAACAATAATGAAAAAAAGGTAAGTGAAATTCTTAGGGATATGGAAATATCAATATGGATTTCAGGAAAAAAGCAACCGAGGATGCAGCGGTTGACGTCATATCGAACATGTACTACAAAAACTGAAAAAAAAAGTTATAGGAGTTTTCGTGGATCTACAGAAAGAATTCAATACAGTCAATATCTCTAAACGACTAAAAAAAATTGAATAAAATAGAAAATGATTTTAAACTGTTTCAGTCCTTTTTAACTGATAGAAGACAACATGTAGTTATTGAGGGTACAAAAAGTAACGAACAGAAAATCAGAAGTGGAGTTCCTCAAGGCACAGTACTCGGACCACTACTCTACCTAATATATTAGAAAATGTAATAACAGTAAATAGAGAAATTTTATATAATGCAGACAATTTGAAATCTTTGGAAGAAATAGTCAATAAGGAAATGCAGGAGTTCAGTGATTGGTTGATTTCTAATAAACTAGTAATAAATGAAGAAAAAATAGTATTCATCCTATTCAGAAAAAGAACTAAGAGAAATAAATAAATCCATCCACAATTGGTTATTGATGGTCATTGATTAGACAGGTGAAAAAAAGAAAATACCTGGGATTAATCATAGAAGACTCACTAACGTGGAATGCACATGTGAACATGATTATGGATAAACTCTCATCATTAGTGGCAAAGCTTTAGCATCTAAAACCATATCTTGATGAAAAGTCAAGCCAAAATATATTCTATGCCTATTTCCAATCGGTGTTCAGTTATTTAACGGCAATCTGGTCCAACACAACAAAATTCAATCCTAATAGGCTACAGAGATTTCAAAATAAACTGAGAAAACGGCTCCATAATCTTTCATATGATTATTCAATAGAAAATTAATATATAAGATATCAATACATGAAGATAGACAAACTAGTTAAGTCTCAGCAGTGTTAATTAGTTTTTAAACTACAAAACAACCATTTAAAGAGTCAGAATATTTTGAAATTAGTTGAAAGCATTACCAACCGTGAAACAAGGCAAAACAATTTATATAACCTACATCAAATTGTTGCATATTAGTTGTATTCTTGAATAAATGAATAAATTAATATATTCATTGGAAATATCAAAAGTCAAATCTAATCAGTTTAATTATCATTATGTATGAAATTATTAAACTTTTATTAAAGTGGTTCCGTACATAAGTCCATTCTAAGTGCTTTAGATGAACTGACTAAAATTGTAATAAATACAGAAATAACAAATTTTCTCAGCTGGGATGTCAAGGAATACCAACCACAACGACGTGTAGAAAGTAAGTCAATTTGAAGATTCAGGAGGTCAAGAGCTTCTAGAGATTGCCAGCTAAAAAAAAACTCATTGAAGCAGTGATATAAATAGATAGTTTGTTGCATTAACAATTCAGTTGGAAAACTGTTAAAATTAGGCTAATAGCACGAAACATATATGTCTATTGAAATTAGTAATATAAGTGAAATTGAGCCAAGTATTTTATTTCAGTTGATTTGCTGCTTTTTTCAATGTTCCATGAAGTTTTATACAAGAAGTCAATCCATTTGCGGAAAATTTGTATTTCTCAGTATGTTGCCATATTAGAGTCACTTCTCGGTCGTATTTTTTCCGAAAATAATAGGAAATTGCACTGTGTGCGGGAGTGATTTTAAATCCGTTTTATACTCCCTGAACAACGATGTTTGATGTCTGATATAGTTATGTATATATAAATATATATATATATATATATATATATATATATATATATATATATATATATATATATATATATATTATATTTATATATATATATATATATATTATATATATATATATATATATAATATATATATATATATATATATATATATATATATATTTATATTATATATATATATATTTATATATATATATATATATATTATATATATATATATTATAAGTATATATATATATATATATATATATATATATATATAAAACCTATATACATATATACATCTTTTTTTCTAGTATATATTCGCATCCGACCAAATGGGCTGAAATTTAATATCTTGTGTTGCTTGAGGAAGGAAATGTTGGTCAAACTTAGTCCATCTTTTAGCATCACCAAACATTGAGGAAGGGAGTGGCCGGGTTATTTGAGGAATTTTTGAACTCTAAGCTCCAAATAAACTGAGTTGGAGCATTGAAAACCTTCACGAGGTTTAGCTTAATGTTTGGGAAGAACTTTTCGGTATAATGAACTTCTTGTCTTGCCATTTTAATTCAGAATTTTCATTTTTTTTTTGGTTTGATATTTTACTCATCTCTACAGCACCTCCAATCGACTAGGGGGTTGAGAATTTCTATGAAAAAAAGAAGAACATAAATTGATCCCAAGCTCTACTGCTAACTTTCTTTTTGAAATTAATATAGGATTTCAAATATCGTTTGTACGTAGGAGCGAAGGAACGAACGGACAGGTTAAATTCAAAAAATTTTGGAACGAACAAAAGTGGAAGTAAAGCAACTGGACGAAACAAAAATTCGACACTGAATACCGAAAACAAAACCTCAAGCATCCACATCAAGTACTATTAAATCGCTCAAGCATTGGACACACTCGCTTAACACTTTACTATCTTTTCAAATAGGCTTAAAAGCCGAAATGCTCCGAATGTTATAATATGCTAACAGTTGAACATTTTTTATTAGAATGACCCTAATTGCAACTGCTTCGTTATTTTCACAGGATCAATAAATAATAGCATAAGCTATTTGTAATGTAGAGAGATTGAATAGAATTATTCACAAGATATCAATGTAATGTAAAACTTTAACTCATAAAGTGGACTCTAATAATCCCAGGACGTTGATGAGGCAATAAGCTAGTGAATAATAAAATATTCGAATAAGAAATAAATTTCGATATATGATATTTGTCGTCACCATAGTATGTAGAAAGATAATGTTTAGTCTTCATTCGAATAAATGATTATACGTTATTTTATGCAATAATTGTAAATTGGTACGATTATTGCCATTTATTTCTGCGATATGTTATTCACATATAGCAAAGTTTATTTCTGAAGGTTTTCATAATGATAAAATTTCATATCGCGACAATTTATCAATTAAATATTTATAACTTCACTGATATAGGAAGTCAAAAATTTAATGCAAAATGTAACTCAAAATGTAATTCCAGTTATGCCTCTCCATCATTTCGTAATTTTCGTGATTACATTTGCTCCGGGTCCCCTGTTTTATCACAAAACCGGCCGCTTTTCCCATAGAAACCAAACTTCTACAGTCAGTTTCTGATCATAGAAACCCTCTAAATTATATTGGCTTTCACACTCCTGGAATATACAAACTTTGCTGAAATAACTTTGAACTCGAATGACTCAAACAAATTTCGAATTAATTAAACGAAAAAGGTAGAACCTATGAGATGGCCCCATATAGTATCCGTATCAAAGAATTTCTCAATGCAATTTGAACACTTTATCTGGAATGAAATCTACACATAATTGATGTACGGAAATATCTTATGTCGAAATTTTTCGAGAAAAAGGAAAAATTTCATTTCCTTCAATGAAAGCTAGTGAATTGTTGCGAAAATTGTTTTTATCTTTTCCTCATATTCATAAAATATCCAGAAATCAAGAATAAAGGGTTTCATGATCTAAAGCGCTATAAATAATTTCTGCCAACTTGATAGTTTTTATGTTGATTTTCATTCAGATTGTAGAAATATATACGTATATATATATATATATATATATATATATATATATATATATATATATATATATATATATATATATATATATATATATATATATATATATATATATATATATATATATATATATATATATATATATATATATATATATATATATATATATATATATATATATATATATATATATATATATATATATATATATATATATATATATATATATACATGCCGCCAGTCAGTAGAACAGGGGGAGGGGTCAAGACACGTGGGCGTCTTCCTGGATAAGCGCCGCTGGCAAAAATTTTCTCTTTTAAATTAATTTCTATTGCTAGTTTTAATCAGTTTTTTGTATTTGTCTGTTAATACCTAAAAAATAATTAAATTATAATTATTGATATTTGTTCAAAAAATACTGAATGTGAGAAAGTGCCTGCTGGTAAGCTAGGTAATATCTTATACCGAAATCCTTTATATGATGAACATCATAAGACAGCAAAGAGAAGACTGCATAACAGAATTTGAAAATTTTCTAAAAAAAGCAGAAGAGGACGTCGGAAAGCTGGGGTTTGAGTTGGTGATGCCGCGCCTAGCATCGAAACAGATTAACCGAGAAAATCATTAATCAATGTTATTGGACGAGTACTATCGAAGTGGAATTTTCGTTCCATATCTAGAAGCTCTACTTCAGTATCTAGAGGATCAATTTTCTGAAAAAATTTGGCAAGGATACAAGTTATATGAACTTCATCCGAAACTTTGAAATTTTGTTTAGAAGTTGCAGCTGGTATTCAAAACTTCTACGGTACCTTTTGGATAACTTTATGTCAGAGGCACAAACCTGGTATAAGATGTGGAAGTTGTCTGAAATTACCCCTCTAGAAATCGACAAATTAAAATATATCGACCTGTTTAACTTTTCATTGGGCAATATGCCCTCTGTAATGGAAGCAATCAAAATTGGATTCATTCTTGCAGCCACAACCCGCTCCGTTGAGAGGTCCTTCAAAACATTGAGAAGAGTCAAGATCGACTATGAAGCATGATAGATTTTCTGGACTTCGCCCCTGAAGGGTTATGAAGTTATTGTTCAAAGAATAAGTTACCTGAAAAAAATATAATTATATTTTAAGTTTGTTCTCTGGTTTTGTATTTGTATTGACAACATGTTTTAATATTTTATATTTTCTGAAAAATGAATTTATGATTTTGATTTTGTTGTAACCTAACTGGTTTTTTTCAATCCAGGGGGGGGGGCAAATGCCCGATTATAATTAATAGCTGAAGACGGCCACAGCCGCAATGAGAAATTTTTGAAAACAAGATAAATAGTACCCTATTCTTTGACTTTTCAAAATCAAAATAATTTGAACCTATTTCGAATATTACGTGGGTAAAGGTTTATGTGGTTTCCCTTACCATCTAATAATAACAGATTTGAATGTTAATATTGGACTGAATAGCACGTAATAAATAACAAAGAACGGCCACAGCCGAAAAAACTTTTAGTGAGACATAGTAGTCTTTTTCTATTCAAATTTTTTCAAATCAATAAATGTCAAAGAAATTTCAATTTTTTCAAGAGTTTTGATTAAGCCACGTATGTCGTGGCGAAACGTCAACATTTTAAAAATCGAGTTTTTTGAGATTCAACAAGCCTGTTATTGCTAATAATTATCAAAAGATTATATATATATATATATATATATATATATATATATATATATATATATATATATATATATATTTATATATAAATAAATAGATATATTTATATATATAAAAATATATATATATATATTTTTATATATAAATATTATATATATATATATATATATATATATATATATATATATATATATATATATATATATATATATATATATATATATATATATAATATTATATATTTATATATATATATATATATATATAATATTAATATATATATATATATATATATATATATATATGTAGATATAGATATAGATATAAATACTGAGACATATAAGACCAAAACAGTGATATTTTCTTCTCTCTTTCGAGTCTTTGCGAGGTATTCTAGTTATTCAGGTCTTCTAGATGTAACAAACTGTTCCTTGAGTTGAATGGTAAAACTTTTATATCATTCTTCTCTCCCAGCCGACCTCCATATTCTTTTCGCCAAAGATTGGTGCTATTATTATCCTTCCTTGTCAAAAAAGGAACCGAAGAATCAGCTGAAGCTGGGTGGTTGTTTCACAAGTGTGAGTTAACGTTGGTTTTACCACCATCTGTTTCTGTTTTTCTGGGGACTTATTATGACCATGGATTTTCGTGATTGCCCTGTAGACAGCTATGACATTTGGTAACCGTGAATTAACTCCTTTTTTCACTGATTCTTTAAATTCATATGCACCGTAGTTCTTTTTGCAGATTTCGTTTACGTTTGTGTCCTGTGCCATTCTAAAACTCCACAAATTGAATTTTATCGGTATTAAACTAAAGTCCAAGAGTTTCTTCCGTTCCTATAATTAATCCATACTAAAGACCACATTCTTATCTAATACTATAGGCAAGTTCAGTCATTAATATTTATACAAAATATGTCAGTTCCCTGGCTGTCTTTTGAGCTAACCTTGAAAGCTTCACTTACTAACTCGAACTTCAATATTATCCACCAAAAGACAGATATGAATAATATGCAAGTAATTATGAAGCAGAAATAAATAAAACATAATAAACACTGCTCTCAAAAGCACTTCATTTTCAAGGAACGAATGAAAATCAAGTATGAATAAATTGAACATACAGTGTGAATATTAGAAATTTTTTTATTAGTCCAAGTGATGCTTTATGCATAGGACAAGTTTATGTTTCACTTAGTGTTCCTTATAGATATCTTCTCAGTCTCCCTGTAGACCAGTTCAAATAGGAAGCATATTGATTAATGGAGCTTGCTTTATTGAAAGATCATGAACGTTCAAAAAACGTGAACGAGGTCATAGGAGTAGTAAGTATATTTTTGAATCTTATATTGACACTATGGACATTAGTTCTAAATCTTATTTTATTATATAGATAAAGTTGAAATTTTATGCTTATATAAATCGTTTTGTATTGTTTGCAACTTCTATTCTACTTCTTGTAAACAATACTGTATCTAAGTATTGATGGCTTTTATCGAATTTTTTTTTCTTGTTAATCTAGCTTTTCCTTGTCATTCCTCCTGAAACCAAATCGAACAATGTTGTTGATAAAGGGCTTCTTTGTCTCAGTTCCGCCTGTAGTGAAGGTTTTACTTCGACTTCTCTGTTCTTCTGTCTGCTTTTTAAAGTGTTATTTTATTTAAACAATATATAAAGAAAAGCAGATCAGGATCATTGAATGATAGGAATAAATATTCATGAAGCTATTGCTTTCAAAATGAGCTGAAAATAAAAATTACTCTGGTTTCTAAAAACAGGTCTGTCTATAAATATTGACCCCAAAAGAAGTGTTTCCATAAAAAAAGCTACATGTAATACAATCGCATGATTTTTTTTGCACTTTCTTATTATGTTCCCCAATTGCTTGGATCTAAATATCTTAAGTCGAATAACACTCTCTGGAGATATTTCATCTCTTCGTCATATAATTCGCAAGCTCAAGAGAGCTTGAAACAAATGTAACTGAATTTGTTGGAATCGCAAAATTCTCAAATGAATACAAACAAAAAGCACGAGGAAGTGTTTTTGCTCCCGTGTGAAATCAGGGATGACGAAAAGATAATAGCGTAATACGGATGATGTATGTCTGGATCTGGCACAATCCCCTAATAACTCTCGCACGTTTTAGAATCGATCTAAAGACTCACTTCTTCACTATATGAGGGAGGCCAAGGACGGATTATCATACCGCTTTGTAGCCTTCCGTAGAGCGTGCCTAGATAGACAATTTGAACATAACTACTTCCAATATTATGAGAATTTTACATCATTTGAACAAGGAAAATTAGTTGAAGTTTTGAAATAATGAATGATTCTTGATGTAAACTAGGAATATGAGCTTCAGTACTGAATTATCAGTAAAATTTCAATTTGTCGACATGTTAACACTTTTCATAATTTTGATGTAATATACAGGGTGTTCGGCACATGAAGCAACAAAATTTTTTGGGGTATTGTGGGGTCATTTGCTACCTTTTTTTTGGATCCTGGGTCATAAGACTCACGGTTGAGAGGATATAATATTTATAGTTTTTTTTCTCAAATTTCCCAAAATTCCCCCTTCAAACCCTCAAAAGTTTTTCATTAATACCTATGAAAGCCCAATTTTTCCAACTGAATATTCTGCAATATGTGCTTGTTTAAATATTTAATAGTTTTCATTACATCTGTTGGTACCAAAGGCGCGATAACAGGATTTGTATTGCAAAAAATTAGTGATTTTGTTAAAATTAATCAACTCAAAAATTCAATGTTGAAAAAAGTAACAACAATTGACAGCTTCACTTTCCTTTGAAAACTTCTTTCTTTAATAAACTTTTTAACGTTATGCATTGATAAGAAAAAAACATTTCTGCTTCAAATTGCAGATATTCCTTCAAAAAGACGGAAATCGTTCGGACTTAGTGAGGAATAGTATATTACATACCGAGCGGGGAAGTAATCTATTACAGCCGAACGGCAAGGTAGCATACCGAGGTGCGCAGCACCGAGGTGTGCTGCAGACGTGAGGCTGGAATGATTTTCCCCGAGGTTTGTATACTATTTTACTCACAATCGATCACATTAATAATCAAGTTCTGATAATAATTATTATTACTTGTATTAATTAGGCAACATAAAAGTTAGTTGATTTAACCATAGATTCGATCTGACAGTTGGGTCATAATTCACAATTTAATTTTTGACAATATTAACGAAAAATGTCCGACTGCGAATTTGAATCCATACTACTAGCAACTTTTAGTAGCTGCAGACACTAACATCCGAAGGCCTCATTTCCTGTGAAAAGCAGAGGAAGTATGTGAATACGGAGACTGTGCCTCCTTGCCTATTCGGTGAATTGAGTACCTAATCAGAATGAAAGCCAGTACATAATGGTCAAGGTACTCGATGCTACGAACAGTATTAAATATAGGCAATCAGTAATTATGCAAAATTACGGGCATATTTTGAAAAGGCAAAATGTTGGGGATGCAACGCTAAAAAATCAAGTGTTCTTTCCAAAAGCAAAACATCGATAAATTTCTTAAAACGAAATGCTCCGATAGAATATAATCTCCCTCAAAAGGTAGGATAACATTTTAATTTCTTTAGTTAATATTAAGAATGTTAAAGTACATATAATCTTTCCGGTTGCTTTGATTATTGGCATTTCTGGAGCTTGCAGGCAGGTGTGATGAAACTTTCTAAAAGAAAATCCTAAACGTCGGCTTCATCATCGAATTCTGAAACTCATAACTTTGAGCAACAAGGTCTTGCTTTAACGGTCAATTAGTAATCATAATTCGACTGTAACTATTGATATTTATAATTCCAAATAGTTTTTTCTTTTTATATTAAATGAATATCGAGTTAATTCTGATTTATTTCCATACTAGTAGGTAAAGTGACACAAGCTAGCCGGTAAAGTGACATTTGCTAGCCGGGAAAGTGACATTTGTTAGCCGGGAAAGTATGAAGTATGTAATGAAGCGCTTCCCGACTGTTTTGAAGGTTAGAAAACCATCGATTACCGATCGATTGTGAGTAAAATAATTTTATTTTTATGACTGTTTATTTGAACAAAAGTTTAACTACCAACAATAATTCAATATATAGCTGTTATTAGTTTTGTTCGAACTGTTCTCCCTTGTTCCTAATGCACGTCTGGCACCTCTTTCTTACTTCAGTCGTGACGAAGCTACTTATTTGTTGAAGCAGAAATATTTCTCTTTTTTGTTCGATCAAAATGTGATTTTATGATCGTTTATTTGAACAAACGCTACTACTTATAATAACTAAATACCTGTCTGCTATCGTCGTACATATTTTGTTCGAAAAAAAATGAATTTCTGCTTCAACAAATTGTGCAAAAAGAGAGCAGGTAGATATTAAATTATTGTTATTAGTTTATCTTTTGTTCAAATAAACGATAAAAAAGTTTATCAAGTAAACAATTCTTAACGGAAAGTGAAGCTCTCAATCGTTACTTTTTTCAGCATTGAATTTTTAAGTTGATTCATTTTCACAAAATCAATAATTTTGTGGAATAAAAATCCTCGTATGCGCCTTTGGTACCAACAGTTGTGATGAACACTTCTAACTATTCGAACAAGCACACATTACAAAATATTCAGTTGAAGAAATTTGGCTTTTGCAGGTATTGTGAGGGTTTAAAGAAGGAATTTTGGGAAATTTGAAAAAAAAATTGAAAAAATTATATCTTCTTAACCGTGAGTCTTAGGACCCAGGGGCCAAAGAGAAAAGGTAGCAAATGACCCCAACAATAACTCAAAAAATGTTGGTGCTTCATGTGCCGAACACCCTGTATAATCACTGATTTTCATTATTCTTTCAACCATTGCGTTACCAACATTAACAAAATATGAAACATACATTTTCAGTGAAATGAAAACTTTCTTCCAAAAAAACAAAGAGATAGAAAATCTTTTTGGCATACAGGAGTGCATTCTGATATCTATTATCTCATATGTTCCATATATATATATATACCTATATATATATATATATATATATATATATATATATATATATATATATATATATATATATATATATATATATATATAATTATTTATTTGAATTGTTGTTGCCTGTGAACTATTTTTAACTTTTTGAAATTTATTAGAAATAACGTGCTTAGTGAATCTCTAAAAACTCGATTTTATTAAAAAGTTTCGTGGCTATTTCAAAACTTCCGAAATATTACAATTTCTTTATATATATATATATATATATATATATATATATATATATATATATATATATATATATATATATATATATATATATATATATATATATATACATATATAATTATTTATTCGAATTTTGCCTGTGAACTATTTCTAATCTCTTGATAATTATTAGCAATAACAGGCTTGTTGAATCTTAAAAAACTCGATTTTATTAAAAAGTTAACTTTTTAATAAAATCGAGTTTTTTAAGATTCAACAAGCCTGTTAGTGCTAATAATTATTAAGAGATTTTATATATATATATATATATATATATATATATATATATATATATATATATATATATATAATATTTATAACTCTTTGAAAATTATTAGCAATAACAGGCTTGATGAATCTCAAAAAACTCGATTTTATTGAAAAGTTCACGTTTCGCCACGACATTCGTGGCTTTTTCAAAACTTTTGAAATATTAAAATTTTTTGACATTTATTGATTTGAAAAAACTTGAATAGTTGAAAAAGACTACTACTACTTTACCCACGTGATATTCGAAATAGGTTCAAATTATTTTGATTTTGAAAAGTCAAAGAATAGGGTACTATTTATCTTTTTTTCAAAAAATTTTTTACGGCTGTGGCCTTCTTCAGTTACTAATTACGTGCTATTTAGTCCAATATCAACAGTCAGGTCTGTTGATATTAGATGGAAAGGAAACCACAGAAACCTTTACCCACGTAATGTACAAAATAGGTTTAAAATATTTGATTGTTGGATTTGTCTTTAAAAAGACATTACTTGTAGTTTTGGAGATCACATGTTCTAAATTATACCCCTTTTTTTAAAAAAAATTGAAAATTTTAGATGTCTAGATTTTGTCGAAGAAGATGAGTTGTTATGGTTAGAGTTTGTTTGTTGAATTATTTTGTATTGATTTACGTTGTTTCTTAGAAAAATTGAAGAATTTAATCTGCGTATATACTTTTTTAACTATTCAAAATTTTTCAAATCAATAAATGTCAAAGCAATTTCAATATTTCAAAAGTTTTGAAAAAGCCACGAATGTCGTGGCGAAACGTGAACTTTTTAATAAAATCGAGTTTTTTTTCACCAAGCCTGTTATTGCTAATAATTTTCAAAAAGTTTATATATAAATATTATATATATATATATATATATATATATATATATATATATATATATATATATATATATATATATATATATATATATATATATATACTTTGTTGAATAGTTAATTTATCAGAGGGTAATAGAGAGGTGTAAAACAATTGCATGTAACTGTTCATGGAAATTGGTTTTATTTTGTCAGTATTTGAGTTTAAACAGTTTGGCACATCCAATTGTGGTATGAATACTCACAACGCAGTTCTATCAGATATGATTTTGCTCCACACTGTCATATAAAATTCAACTGAACGATAACGGAAATTCTTGAAAGAATTTCTGAATGAATAATTTCAATTATGCTTTGATATTCATAAATGGTACAATTGACTATTTACATATAACATGCAGAGTTTATTTTATGGAAGATAAAAACTAAATTGAAGAAATTCTGTATTAACTTTAACATATCAAACAAGAAAATTTTGATATTGAGTTAAAAAATAATTACAACTTAATTTTATCTTAAAAAAAGCAAAAGGATCCAATGCAATTTTCGTAACTTACAATTGTATCCCTTGGCATCTCAATTAAAATCTACTCACAGGCTTGGCTATTAACCTTTCATATGTTGCAGTAATTTAATATGTTCGTGGAAAATACGACTAATGTCCGGTCCAGACACTAAGTTTTGTACAACCTTTTTGCCTGTACAGTTCAACACGTTGCAGATAAAACGTTGCGTGTAGATAGTAAAATTGCGCAGTTTTGAAAACGGCGTGAAGACGGTACAGTTACAGCGATAACTAAGCTAGAGAGCATGGATAACCTGGAACTGTGCGGACAAATCGCCGCATGTAGACGGTAGCTCCGTCTTCTGACTCATTTTGTTCATCAGTTCCTTTGTATATGTTTGTTTACTTTGATCGACAATAACCTTCGGCAATGTATTCAGGAGTTTTTGACAAAATTTATTTCTCTAATTCCAATAAATAAGAAGGGGAGGGTCTGCAACAGTGGCCATGCAGGAACAGTGGCCACCATCACGCAAATTTCTCATTTGGAAAGATTAGGTACTGCCATCTAGTACAGTGTTTACCAACGATGCACTTGCATTGCTTGCAAAGCTATCTGCCTGAATTTCTGTTTAAAATCAACTCAACCTCAAATTGTGTATGTGCAGTGAAAAACAGCAAGCAAGGGAATTTATGGTTAGTGACAAAATGTATGCTCATCGAAGTGAACTGGTGTTGACAGATTATACCTAATACATGTAAGTATATATTTATATAATAAGCTTTTGATTGCATACGGTAGTTTTTGTTTTTTTCTTCACTCTTTAAATACATGTGCTGGTTGGTAAAGTGGCCATATTAAATGTAGGTACAGTGGTCACTACTTTATTCTTTAAATAAGGGGTGGCCACTGTACCTTGACTAAAAAATTTTTATTTAGTACAATATTGTAAATTTAGCTCTCATTTATTTCAGATGTTATTTTGTAAAATGCCTCGCCGAAAAGAAACAGATGTCGAGATTGGAAGAACTTTGGCGGAAACTATGGGCAACGCAATTCGCGATATAATGAATGGTGTATTATCAGTTAAAGCTGCAGCTATCAGGTACAGTATTCCACGTACTACACTTAGGCGTTATATTAAGAAATGCAACGATCAAGAAGAGAAATTGACTGGACCTCACCAATTTTGGAAGGAGTACCAAGACTAACTCCAAATTACCGTGTCAATCACGGATTGACACAATTTTCTCGAAGGAGAGGACGTTCTAAGTGATTATTTCTAAACTATGGCGAAGCTGCATCATGGTATGAATCTTAAATGTGCGCGAAAGTTAGCAATGGCCAATGATAAAAAAATACCCGCCTCTTGGAGAAAAAATTGTACTGCTAGAAGATTATGGTTCAACGGATTCATGAAAAGGAGAAATGATTTGTCCTTAAGAGCAGCAGAAGCTACATCTTTGTTATAGAAATAATTTTTTTATTCTAAACCATTATTCTAGCAAATGTCTATTTTGTATTCCTTTTTCAATTCCTAAACAGTAGTGACCACAGTACCATATTCTAGTGGCCACTGTACCATCATTGCACGTACAGTGGCCACTTTGCAACACATTCTTGCAACTACTACTTTTTGGATAAAAATAATTTTTTTCAGCTACATAATAAAATGCTATAGAGGTAAATATAGAAATTGCTGTTTAGAGGTATCAAATTCTATTAACAAAATGTATTATGGTTTTTATTGATTTTTTTTTAGAAAAACGTGGCCACAGACCCTCCCCTATACATATCTTTGTCTATTCTCAAGTAGTTTTACCAATCATTAGGTTCATCAAGTATTTCACGCAGTAATTTAATATGGGAAAAGCGCTGCCTTTTCAGAAGCCACTTCCTCGACTACTTTGAAGGCCGGGTACTTTTGAGATGTTCCAATCTTTCATTTTGCCTAACAAGACAGCATGCGAAAATTGACCAGAGCAGTACCTCCTCCACAGCGATGGCTGTACGAAATATGTATGTCTCCATAATGTAGACGCTCTCATTCCGTCTTGACTGTGCAAATAAAAGGTTATGCAGAAGGTAGCGTCTGGACTGGCCTCAAAATAACGAGTGTGCAGAGGACCATCATCAGTAGGATCGAATTTTTCGCGCAAAATGCATTACGACTAGGTGCGATTCCAATGAAATAAATTTTGGTTTGAAACACTACGCTCTAATAGCAAACATAATAAAAATACAAAAATTTGTTTTTTTAAACAATTTGCGAAGCGCTTGACGTACTGAAGAACCACTCTTCGGATGAAATTGAAATCCACAAAGGATTGTTGGTTGGGTTGCAGGTGAAGATGACATTATCTACTGGGCAAAAAAGTATATCTCTATATGTATATATATATATATATATATATATATATATATATATATATATATATATATATATGTATATATATATATATATATATATATATATATATATATATATATATATATATATATATATATATATAATCTCTTGATAATTATTAGCAATAACAGGCTTGTTGAATCTTTAAAAACTCGATTTTATTGAAAAGTTGACGTTTCGCCAAGACATTCGTGGCTTTATCAAAACTTTTGAAAAAATTCTTTGACATTTATTGATTTGAAAAAATTTGAATAGAAAAAGACTACTATGTTTCACTAAAATGTTCCGGCTGTGGCCGTTCTTTGTTATTTATTACGTGATATTCAGTCCAATACTAACATTCAAATCTGTTGATATTAGATGGTAAGGGAAACCACAGAAACATTTACCTACGTAATGTTCGAAATAGGTTCAATTTATTTTGATTTGAAGAGTCAAAGAATAGGGTACTATTTATCTTTTTTTCAAAAATTTCTCATTGCGGCTGTGGCCGTCTTCAGTTATTAATTACGTGCTATTTAGTCCAATATCAACAGACAGGTCTGTTGATATTAGATGGGAAGGGAACCACAGAAACCTTTACCCACGTAATGTACAAAATAGGTTTAAAATATTTGATTGTTGTCTTTAAAAAGACATTACTTGTAATTTTGGAGATCACATGTTCTAAACTATACTTTTTTTTCAGAAAAATTGAAAATTCTAGATGTTTAGATTTTGTCTAAGAAGATGAGTTGTTATGGCTAGAGTTTGTTTGTTGAATTATTTTGTTTTGATATATGTTGTTTCTTAGAAAAATTAAAGAATTAAATCTGCGTATATTGAACTCAAATGTTTGATATCTGTTCTATCATTTACGACTTTATTTAAATTTTTTTGAATATGAACATTTCTAAAATTTCTCTGCGTTTCTGATCTTTTTCTATTTCTAAAATTTTTGTGCTATTAAAGTTGAAAGTGAGATTCTCATTATTTTTATTTTTTATTATTGCTGTGGTCTGTGTTCTGGTATATCTGTGTGCTTTCAATCTTTCTTCTAAATTTTGAAAAGTTTGTCCTATATACGATTTATTTCAATTATTGCAGGGTATACTATAAACAACATGAGATTTTTGCAGAAGAGGTGTTTTACTTTTTAATACAGAATATATTTGTTTAATTTGATTTTGTGCGGTGTGGGCTACTTTAATATGGTGTGGATTTAAAATTTGTGAAATTTTATTACTTAAATGAGGAATATATGGAAGAGAAATATATTTTTTGGTAATATTTTCATTTTTTGATGTTTCTAATGTGTTGTAAAGTTTATGAATTCTATTTTTAGTGATTCTCTGTATAAATCTTATTGGGTAATCGTTTTTTATGAGTAATTCATGAACATCTTGTAATGCTTTATGTCTGTGTGTAGGTGAAGTAAGTTTAAGTGCTTTGTCTATATATCCGATTATTAAACTCTTTTTTTGTGACAAATGATGTGTACTGTTGTAGTTCAATGTTCTTTGTGAAAAAATTTCTTTTCTATGCCATTTTGTGATAATTTCATTGTTTTTTCAATAGCACAAAAATTTTAGAAATAGAAAAAGATCAAAAACGCAGAGAAATTTTAGAAATGTTACATATTCAAAAAAACTTATATAAAGTCGTAAATGATAGAACCGATATCAAACATTTGAGTTCAATATACGCAGATTTAATTCTTTAATTTTTCGAAGAAACAACATAAATCAAAACAAACAAACTCTAACCATAGCAACTCATCTAAACAAAATCTAAACATCTAGAATTTTCAATTTTTCTAAAAAGAAAATATAGTTTAGAACATGTGATCTCCAAAATTACAAGTAATGTCTTTTTAAAGACAACAATCAAATATTTTAAACCTATTTTGTACATTACGTGGGTGAAGGTTTCTGTGGTTCCCTTCCCATCTAATATCAACGGACCTGTCTGTTGATATTGGACTAAATAGCATGTAATTAAATTAATAACTGAAGACGGCCACAGCCGCAATGAGAAATTTTTGAAAACAAGATAAATAGTACCCTATTCTTTGACTTTTCAAAATCAAAATAAATTGAAGCTATTTCGAACATTACGTGGGTAAAGGTTTCTGTGGTTTCCCTTACCATCTAATAATAACAGATTTGAATGTTAATATTGGACTGAATAGCACGTAATAAATAACAAAGAACGGCCACAGCCGAAAAATTTTAGTGAAACATGGTAGTCTTTTTCTATTCAAATTTTTTCAAATCAATAAATGTCAAAGAATTATCAATTTTTTCAAAAGTTTTGATGAAGCCACGAATTTCGTGGCGAAACGTCAACTTTTCAATAAAATCGAGTTTTTTAAGATTCAACAAGCCTGTTATTGCTAATAATTATGAAGAGATTAGAAATAGTTCACAGGCAACAACAATTCGAATAAATATATATATATATATATATATATATATATATATATATATATATATATATATTATATATATATATATATATATATATATATATATATATATATATATATATTTATTATTATATATATATATATATATATATATATATATATATATATATACATTTAATTTACTCGATAAATGCTTCCAGTTATCAACCTATCAACAAGAGCTAATGTAAAAGTATTCTCTGTAATACTGCTTCAATGAGTGGAAAATAATGAGATCTATTCTTTCATTAGTGATGCATAGGTTCTTTGTGCAATAATTTTATACATACAAATTAAAAAGTATTGATTTTAATTGTTTTTATATTGGTCAAACTCAAAAATCAATCATCTAAAATATTATCGTAACTATAAGTTTAGAGAATTTTATACAAAACAAGTATTTCACAGATTTAGATAACCCAAAAATACTACATTCCTTGAACAGAGGAAAGAGGATGGAACTTTTAAATACTCCGGAGATTAAATCGTCAAGCCCAAAGAACTTATGTTTTACTAATGACTTAGTGGACCTTAGTATTGCCCCACTCATTAAGGCAGTTTTATAAAAAGTCTTTTACATTTTCAAAATTAGTTTGTCATGGGTGAATAGCAACCATTGTTTTATTTCATTCGAATTTTGATATTCAATGATTTCGAAATATGCAGTAAATTGAATTTGAGAGACATGGTATTAGATAGACAACATCGCTGCATAATTATGCAGAGATCTTGTCTTTTATAAAGATAGTTGAGGACAAAATATATGTTAATGGGTAATTTTAGTTTGTAAAAGAACTGTTAACCCAATGAATTCATTGCGAAAGCTTGACCTAATTCTGTAAACGTCCTTACTAAATAGGTTATGAAGTCAATATTAAATAATAGTTGGGTATGTTAATCTCTTCAAACATGTATGTATATTACATGTCATCACCTGGGTAATGTAACTCACTGCTGAAATTGGACTGATAAATTTATAGAACAGGAAGCTGAAAGTTGCCTTGTGAGAAATTTTCATTAGTGTAATTGGTAGTTGATCATAATGAAAACAATGAGTATATTTACTACGTATTCAATATTATACATAAATTTTAATTTTTATTAATATCGCCACTTGGTTTTATAGTGCGTTTATGGAGAAAAAACTTTCTCCCAGCGAACTGCATTAGAAAAGCAGGTTTTCAAAACGTATACAGTTTGAAAACTTTATTCGCCCAATTATGATTTTTGTTCCAAATCCAAAAGCGAATATTGTGTCCTCTATCGTGTAAACAATATTTATTTCCTCCTCCGGGGAGTCAAGTCACCAACCAATTTATATCGAAATGAGTACCATCCAAGATATCGTACGAAACGACATACATAAAAAATTTCAATCCTATGTTCCCAAAATTACGCCTTTTATCATGTAAACAAGATTTATTTCTTCTCCCGGGGGGTCAACCCCCCAAGCAATTCGTACCAAAACCAATTCCATCCAATATATCATACGAACTACCTACTCACAAACTTTCAATCCTTTCACTCCAAAATTACGCCCTTTATATGTAAACATAATTTATTCCTTCCCCCAGGGGGTCAACTCCCCAACCAATTCAAACCAAAATCAATTCCATCCAACATATCTTTCGAAAATACCTAGTTACAAATTTTTAATCCTTTTACTCCAAAATTGCGACCTTTATCGTGTAAACTAGATTTATTTCCCCTTCAGGGGAGTCAACCCCCAACCAATTCGATCCCATCCAAGATATCATACGAAACTACCTAGTTACAAACTTTCAACCCTATTACTCCAAAATTGCGCCCTTTATCGTGTAAACAACGCTAAAATACATAAGCTTATTCATGAGTGTTAGGTGCCAAGAATCATCAAAAGTCCTAGGTCCAACTTTGCTAATCGCGCCCATTTTAATGGGCAAAGTGAAAACCTGCTAAAAAACACTAATTCTTCTTAAGGTTCTTTGTTATGTTCGAAAAAGCTGTAGAACATATAGAAAAATGTATTTATCAACATTCGTGAGCTGTATGTAAGTTGTTCCAGGAAGTACTTCCACCATCCCAGAATTATTACAATTTGCTCCAAGTTCACGTTTCACGTGAACTATAATCTATAATTTGTGAAAATCAGTATTTCGAAACACATTCATGATTTGTCACTTTTGCTCCTTTCAAAGTTCCAAATTGTCTTTTTATTCCAATACGTGCGATCTTTCCTGTAACCTTTTATGGGAGATATCGGTTTTCCTTCCAATTCCATGTTGGATCACGTACACTTATTTATATCTTTCCGAACGACCGCACAGAGTCCCGCTTACACAAAATCGCCGAGCTGGAAACTGAAAACTGTATTACCTTAACGCTTATTTGTTTTATGACTTTCACCACAACTCTGAAAAAGAAACCCAAAAATACGTTTCGATCTATCAACGATTATTTCATGTGATGGTTGAATCTACAAAGGCACATTGAATGGTTTTTGTAATCAATGCATTATATTTCAAGATAATATTCACAATCTACATATTCGACAAAATCGAAAAAATCTCCTCATCAAATTATGAAGAATTAGTTAGTTCGTTAGAAATTTTTAATTTCTCACTGAAAGTCATTAATTATATGCTACCAACGTTGATACTTCCACTTGAGAGAAAATCTCGAGAGAAAGTCTCGAGATTAACCTCAAGATATTACACCTAGGAGACAATTTCGTGGAGTACTAACTCACTGTAGTTTCGTGACCAGGAACATTTCATGTTGACTTGAGAGTCAATTTGCAATCATCTGTGTGATTTGATCAAAATTTGTCCATTTTTATTTTTTATGAATGAATTTGCGACCGTCGCTAACTTTTAAAGTTGCCTATACATTGGTGAAAAAGTGAAAACTATTCAGCTAGTAAATACCAGATTGTCAAGTAAGATATAAAATTATGTAGTGGTTCATTTATATCATAGTTACTTAAACATTCACATTGTTGTTATCGCGAGTCCTGTATCATTAATTCTTGATATTTCATGAAAACTCTAGTTCCTCATAAAGATGAATTAAGTTCAACATTTAAACGATCAAATTGTATGTGTCAAATTATTTGATATTATACTAGCTTAGTTTGATGGGAATATCGAAGTTTGACGTCTTTGAAGTGTTTGATGAAAATCTGGATTAAAATCTGTCAAACAAATTTGATCGTCTAAAGAGCGCTTAAGTCACGAGAGCAGAAATGAACATGTCCACTTTTAACCATTGCAGTCTATGATAAAACTATGCTAGACTACTCCCAGTCCTTGTCAATTTGTGTCATAATGCCAATATCAAATACTATAATTATGACATATTAGTAACTAGCAACATGATAGAAATACTTTGAGTATAAATAATCAGATATAAATTGTGAAAGATGTTAACGAAAGTAACCAGGAAACAAGTTCATTTCCATTTTTTACTCACAATTATCCTAATATATATATATATAAGATGAAGTCGGGTTAGGTTGGCGCACCTTTCTTCGAAACGGTAAATCAAATGAAAATAAGGAATATTTCACAAATTGAGGATAGTGAATAGAAGTAAACAAAAATAGATGAAATAAGACAAAAAATATTAGTTTTGCCAACTTGAAAAATTATAGAAAAAGGCTTAATGAGCCATCTCTCCCAACAAGGGCAGATAGTTTGGCGCACTGAAAAAGTAATGAGATATTCATGCGGGTGACATGGCGCATAAACAACTTTTCAACTCGCCACTGGAAATTATTCACTCGGGTGGAGAACGGAAGATAGATTTTTATTTGAGATAATATAACCACAAAATGAGTGTTTAACTCAAAAACTACTAATTTTATTTGCGTTTGCCACAACTAGGACATTCATTTATTAAACTCGTGTAGGCTTCATGTAACCACTGACGACTAACTATTCACTCGACCTTGGGCATAGAGAAAATGGGAGTTATGGAAACTTTTTGCTAGGTGTATGGCCTGTATCATTGTCCATAATGTTGGATGCATTATTGCCTGCTAATTTGTTCACATTAAAAAATGCATAATCGAAAATAGCAAGTTAGAGCAGAGTGATATTCCTGTCGCTTTGAAGCTGGGCGCATCATTTTCAACCGTCACTAATCTGGAAATCAAAAAGTACCATCACAAAGCGATTACATTTGAAATACATGTAATGTA
Source organism: Cynegetis impunctata (assembly GCA_030704885.1). NCBI lineage: Eukaryota > Metazoa > Arthropoda > Insecta > Coleoptera > Coccinellidae > Cynegetis > Cynegetis impunctata. The sequence goes on from JARQZK010000106.1 coordinate 165,499, forward strand.
TGAAACTGGGTGGGTAAGTTGGAGCGCACCATCTCACCCGACAGTGAGGGCCTTGTAGGTGCGAGTCGTCTCACCCACCAGGGAAGATAACAATTAGCTCCTTACTTATTATTTAGATTCTCTTTTAAGGGGTTATTTCAAAGTTAGATTTAAAGAATAATGTTGTACTAAGTTACTAGTGCAAATTAAGTCAGTCTATGATCAACCAGAAAAAATATACAACATCTACAACTAGAGGTTGAATTTTTTTTAGCATTTATTAAATATCGTATCGATAATTTTTTCACTTTTGGGACAGTGACTAGCCACGATATTTTTACAACGTACACTGAACATATGCAAGTTTGGCTAGAGATAATCGGAATTCCATCTACTAGCACATAGACGAAATAAATTGAACGAGCCATCTCACACGCTGCACCATCTCACCCAACTTTACCCTACTTCATCGAAGTTTTAAGCGTTATAAAATCATTCAGTTTTAATATTTCTTGAATGAAGCATAGTTTTTTTATGAAAATAAATAGAAAAATACATGTGCAAGTATTATGGCAACCTGTGGTGTGATTTGAGTATAGTTATTAGTCAATAGATTAAACCTTCACAGTTTTCTATAAAGATGAATAAACAGCGAATATATGAATGAAGCATTACAAGATATTAAATAATAATTCATAACCTTCCAGGAATAATTTTAACGAATAATAATTGAACGATGCAACTGATTAGAGAGTTTCCAGTTACCAGCAATATTCAGTTAGTGTTAGCCATTAAATGAGACAAAATTTCCAACTTGGAATTTGAGCTTTATTCCTGGAATGGAAATAATCAGGCTCAGACCGGTTCCCCGGTCTCTGTTGATGAATAGGTTTGGTCATGAATGATTCAGCTATTTCTTCCAAATGTTTGTAGTGGTAGATATCTTGTGTTCATTAAAATCTAATTTATTGGGCTTTCCGGAAAATTCTTGTCAATTTTTTGTATTTAGAACGATCTGAATGTATCAAATATATTGAAAACAACTGACTGGGTGAATATCGTAAAGGGGAACAATTCAGACATATTTGGAAGAACTTGGTTACGATACTTTAATTTTTATCAGTTTTATATGTCATTGAATAAGGTACGAAACAAAGTGTATGTGAGGCATATAATTCATTTCATTAACCGGAATGGCTGAAATACCACACAAGCGGCCAACAAGATATGCCGTGTCTATGGTGTTTGTACTATTGCTGAAGGGACTATGCCGAAATGGTTTTCTAGTTTCAAAACTGTCAACCTTAAAGATTAAAAACGCCTAGGTATGTCCTCTACTACAGAAAAAGATGAAATTGGATAACTGATCGAGAATAATTCACGTTTATACACGTAAATCAGCAGAAATGTTAATTATGTCAAAGTTCAACATTCAGGAGTGTTTTTCGAAGCTTGGCAACATAAACCAATTTGATGTATGTTTTTTCCATGATTCAACGGACAAGAATTTCATGGCTCGCATTTCCATTTGCGACTCGCTCGATCAAAGCAAAAAGCAGATACTATTTTAGAAGCAATTAATGCGGAAGGATGAAAAATTGATAATTTATATTAATGATAAGCGAAACAGAATGAACCACTTTCATACACTCCACAGAAAAAGGGTCGTACTGTGTGTCTACCTGGATCGAATAGGAATCCTGTGTTATGAGCTTTTACCGCACAACGAAGTCATGAATTCGAAGAAGCATTGAACCCAGTTAGACAGAATAAAAATAGCAATTGAAGAGAAAAAACTTTATCGCAGCGAACTGCATAAGAAAAGCAGGTTGTCAAAAAGTATCCAGTTTGAAAAATCTATTCATTCAATTACGATTTCTGTTCCAAATCCAAAAAACGAAAATTGCGCCCTCTATCGTGTGAACAATATGTATTTCCTCCTCCATGGGGTCAACCCCCCAACTAATTTATATCGAAATAAATACCATCCAAGATATCATACGAAACTACCTATTTACAAATTTCCAAGCCTATTGCTCAACAACGCTGAAATACATACATACATATGAACCTATATATATATATATATATATATATATATATATATATATATATATATATATATATATATATATATATATATATATATATATATATATATATATATATATGTATAGGTACATATATCTAGTGATACTTATATTTGTGCACAATAAACAAAATGTTGAGTGATTGAAGTTGATAAAATATTGAATGATATTAAAAAAACTGACGCACGACTGGAGTAAACTACAGTCGTCTCTCGGAGCTGACAAACACAATTCTTAGCAGGTTTTCACTTTACAAAACCTGCTTATTAAAATGGGTGCGATTAGCAAAGTTGGACCTAGGACCAACATAATTTTTCGTTTCATGACTTCTTATGATGCTTGCCACCAAAAACTTAATTTCATATATATCATACCTATATATATATATATATATATTATAATATATATATATATATATATATATATTATATAATATATATATATATATATATATATATATATACCTATATATATATATATATATATATATATATATATATATATATATATATATATATATATATATATATATATATATATATATTATATATATATATATATATATATATATATATATATAAATATATATATATATATATATATATATATATATATATATATAGATATATATATATATAAATATATATATATATATCTATATATATATATAGGTATAGATATATATGAAATTGAGTTTTTGGTGCCAAGCATCATAAGAAGTCATGAAACGAAAAACTATTTTGGTCCTAGGTCCAACTTTGCTAATCGCACCCATTTTAATAAGCAGGTTTTGTAAAGTGAAAACCTGCTAAGAATTGTGTTTGTCAGCTCCGAGAGACGACTGTAGTTTACTCCAGTCGTGCGTCAGTTTTTTTAATATCATTCAATATTTTATCAACTTCAATCACTCAACATTTTGTTTATTGTGCACAAATATAAGTATCACTAGATATATGTACCTATACATGCATCACCTGTTGCCGGTATACCCTAATATATGCGACGGTATACTAATAATCTCGAAGTGAAATGTGCGCATAGAGAGCAACGAAAAGTAATACTTCACTTTTAGTTAACGCTCGATTTTACTCATAAAATTTTCAAACCGCGGGCTAAATATGCAATTCGTTTCTCAAGAAGTAAACTCCAAACACGTCCAGAGATAGCTTTATAATTTCAACCTTTCAATCCGATAGAATTCCATATAGGCGTTTAAAATTCTAGCATAGAAGTAAAGGAATAAAATTATTGTTGAAGTTATAATTGGAAAGACTATGAACATAAAAGATTCATAACATATATGCCTATAAAGACGCAAAGCAATGTTTTTATGTCTAAGTTCGATCAATGATTATTTTTCGATGCCAGATATTAACAAGAATGAGTTGGGCACAAGACACTTTCGAGTAAGAAAAGTTAATACTATGGTCTACCTGAGAAACTATGCGTTTCTCCACTGACGATTCGTTGGTGGACTTTCAGCTCTGTTGGCAAGTTTGAAAACTAGTAGAATTTTTTAGGATAAAGTATGTTAAGAAGTGATTATCCTTGAAGGAGAATATGCCACTAGATTGTTACGGAAGTTCAATAGTAAAACTAATAGTAGAACACATTACTAAAACTTCTTCAGAAATATTACAGTTGTAATAGTTAATTTTGATCAAAGTAGACATTTTTGCTAAGTCAGCACTGCGGTAACATGACTACTCAAACGAAACATATATTAATTCACAGTAGCATCACTTAACGAGACTGAAAACATTCTCAAGAGGTGCCTGTAAATTGTAATATGATTTGATTTGAGCATATACCCATTATTGTCAATTTAAAGCTACATACGATTTCACTTATCAAAGTGAAAAGAGTAATTTACGCCTGCATGACATCTCCTCTGATACAGATCAATCTCCATCTAGAATATTTTTCAGATATCTACAGCTCGACACTTAAACATTATAAGAAAGTTATCCCTTGGCTCGTTGATTTGCTTTACACATCTAATATACATCCGTTGGTACATCGAGTAGTGGCTCCGGAGTTCAGTGGTCAGTGCGTTGGACTACTGAACATAAGATCGGCGGATCGAACCCCGGCCGAACCAACGAATTAATGCGGAGCCACGTCTCGGCAAACCACCGAGTAGTATTCTGCCTTGTAAAGCCTCTCTATAAAGACGTTCGGAACCGACGTAAAACTATAGGTCCCTTCTATTCGTGTATCAGTGTATCACGCACAACACGAATAGTTGTAGAGAAATCGCCTACGCCCGAAACCGGGTAAGGCACTTGAAGAAGCAGAAGGTAAATCGAAAACTATAGGCGAATAAACTGTCTCAAAATATTTTATGCATAGTTGATAATTTCACAAAACGTGACACTGTTTGTGTAAAGCTGTGCAAGTACAGCTATGTGAGTACATCCAATACACTTATCGCATCTATTGACAGCACTTTTGTGAAAGACCATACAAGAACCTATTTCAGTTATTGTTACACTACTTTCGATCAACGTTATTGTTATTGTTTTCAATTTATAGTCAAATATTTGATGATATTCGAATTAAATTCACACGTCTTCAAGAGAGTTGAAATTTATTGTATTGTACCGCGCGTTTCGCCTCTACCAAAAATTCGTCGGATACTGACAAAAGTTTTTTAACAAAGTATTTATATTCAATACTTACTAAACGTGTAAGTGGTTCACCGTTTTCGACCTTCGTGGAGTAACAAGCCTTTTTCAGGCGTCTAGAGGCTTTGTCCGAAGGCCAAAATAACAAGAAAAGGCTTCGGTGGGGTTCCGATCTGCGAAGTGTATCGAGAGAATCCAGCATTCGAAGTTTGACATTTTGTCGATGAGTGAGAAAATTTTCATCAAGCGAGATCAGATTCCCGTAACCTCGGGCGATTGAGTCACATTAACTAGTACTCAAGTAAGAAGGTACTGAAATACTCAGTATGAATAAAAGATTTCGTCGATTTTATCTTCCGTTTGGCCTATTTGTGTTAATTTCCATACAACCTCAGAACGATAGTGTTACAAGATTTTGGAATACCTAGTGGAGACTTATATTTCAAACGAATTAAAACTACCTCCAGAATTGTGGCCTGAAATATCTGGAAGCATTAAAAGGAGCACTGACACATGCGAAACGTTTCTTCAAAAATTCTACGCATCTTCAGTATTTATTTTTATCGACGTTCTTTCAGATTTGCGAATTGGTAGATGTATACATACTCAAAACACCCAAGGGATGTCAAGGCGTAACAAGAGGAATACAAAATACAAAAATGGTGAAATTTCTTGTGTTTGTAAAATGTTTTTCTCAAATATGTATATATATATATATATATATATATATATATATATATGATACATATATATAATATATATATATATATATATATATATATATATATATATATACTATATATATAATATAATATATATATATATATATATATATATATATATATATATATATATATATATATATATATATATCTATATATATATAGTTTTATTTGAAACAATAATTAGATATTCTATTGTTGAATATATTAAAGAAATAATGGAGGTAAAAGTATAATGAAAATAAATGCGCTTCTCATATTCGAATGTTTCTTATTTTTTGTCAGATATTCCAAAATTAATTAATAATTTCAAGATGTGTTCAATCGTCATTTAGTTGTCATTCATATACAGACGAGTTTAGTGATGACTACATTTAATTTTAATTAATTTTTCAAATATGTTTCAAATCTACAGGTGAGTTTAACTACGACCGTTTGGTATTTATTATTGAGTTTTGAGTTAAAAGCTCTGCGAAGAAACAGTCTAAATCTATCATTATTTCACTTATCATCAAATTTCAATCTTTAGCACTTTCAGTATTCCATGAATAAAGCGTTAATATGAAAAAATAAAACAAAAACAAGCTCTACAAATAAGTTATTTCATCTGAAAATTAACTTTCTCTGAAGTTGTCTCGATTATTATTTTATGAAAATTATTAAATAACAAGTGTTTTAACTTGCTTAAATTAATTAAAGTTTGTGAAATAACAATAAATTTTCATGGAAATATTTTATTATTTCACAACAAACTAAGTAGTTCAAAATATAAAATTAACAAACATGAGATATATTTTACATAGTGCATTCATTTACACTCGTTGCACTATCAGAACTGCAAGTGATGAACAATAAAATTCGAATTCGCCACCGAGTATTCAGGCGGCAAGGGTTAATGGTTTTCAACGTACCGTGGAGGCCCAAATTGGCTCAGCCAAGATATTATGTGACCAACCGGTTCGTAGAACGGACACGGGACGTTTAGCGCCTAATCTAACGTATTGATTCTGCGGGATTCCGGACAGATTTGAACGCTACATTGGGTGTAATGTTATTACGTTACAGTGATTGACTCAGACAGCCGAATGAATACTTAAACTCTCACATTATACACTACATTAATGACATAGAATTTCTTTTGCCTGATGTTCCAGTAAATAAAATGAAAATTGAAAGTCTCTTTACTCTAATAAACATTTAAATCACTTGGTAACTCGAATTGTTATTTTTGAAAGTGTACAAAGTATTTTCTAATTGGTCACATTGGAATTGGAAACGGTTAGAGATACTCAACTGACCGAAACGTTATGTATATTATATATATATATATATATATATATATATATATATATATATATATATATATATATATATAGTAATTTACGTTTTTGTTTTTATTTTTTTCAATTTACTAATCTGGTTTTATTTATTTTTCAGAAACTGGGAACCTAATAATTTCAATTCACTTTTCAGATATATTTTAAATCCTTTCTTCGGGCGATACTTGATTGAAATTCGTATCAATTCCATTATAATAACAGTTGCTTGACTAGCGATTACAATAGTTGAATAAATGTCTCTAGACGGTGGCTTTATTAGATAGATCTGAACACAAAAACCTTATAGAGCAAGATCCCAGTGCCGCCATACGGCCAATTTCCAGGTACCAGGTGCTAAAGATGGAAAAAACTCAAAGTAGGTACGTTTCTTAAATTCTCCGGGCTGATTTTCATATATGCTTTAAAGAATACTGTAAAAATTGATAATTATTACTGCCAGACACCTCCCGTCGGCGGAAGTCTTTGCCAGACGCTATGAAGGTCTCAAAAAAATAATGGAACTTATTTTCTCAGTCTTGATTTTTATATATGATACTCAAGGAACTATTTCAATAACTTCTGCAGGCAGCCAGACCGATCGAAAGAGCCAAACATCCCCCCAGGCACATATAAGGTGGTCTCTTTGAGTATGAGCATGTTAGAGAAAATATAATGAAAGAAAGAATAAATAGATATTAAGAAAACCCTAGTATATCAGCTTTGATTTTCTCAGGTTTTGTTATGGATTAACGGAGCATTAAGTGAGCGATGTATATTTTGAAAATTAAACGAAGCTACAACACTGCACGAACAATATAATATTACAATGAGATCACAAGATCAACTTTAGAAAATCTAATATAAATAAATTATAATGAACGATCAAAATGTATTGAAAAGTCAGATCAGCTTGGTCGTTACAAGTACTCTGAGGCACTGGCGATGTCTATCTGACATAGCAGATGCATACAATTTTTTTACAAATGATACGATGTGACGTCATTTAAACCATTGCGTCACCTTTACTCTGAATGTTTTCTTCAATACATTAGTGGCAATTCGAAAACTTCGATAGAGGTTCGTTTTCGAGCCAACAATCGCAATGCCATGATTCGTCCATTTAAGCGCGATAGTGATATATATATATATATATATATATATATATATATATATATATATATATATATATATATATATATATATATATATATATATATATATATATATATATCTATTTGCGTCGATATATCTTTTATACTTATTTTTTACTGAAGCCTGCTCTATGTTTGAGTATACGTACGTTTGTGTTTACTATATATTGAGTACATTCAAAGCAGAGTGTACGTGTTCGTGTAAAATGAAAATATATGTTTTAAAAAATATAATCTTACAGTTATTGAACTGTGTTTTTTGTAAAAAATGTTGAAAGATTCTTTCTGTCTCGGAAACCACTGGAGATGTCAATATTTACCGGGAAGGATATTTATGTCTAGGTAAAAATGGCGGTGTTGGCAGACATTCACCCAAATTTTGACACTTTCATTTTGCAACAAAAACAATCGGCGATGCCAAATTTCAGCTGATTTGACTCGATGGGAGCTGCTAGAGATGCCAATATGTACCGAAATATATATATATATATATATATATATATATATATATATATATATATATATATATATATATATATATATATATATATATATATATATATATATATGTGTGTGTGTGTGTGTGTGGCATAGGAGGTCTAAAATGAATTAAAAAACTACTACCGCATCTGACTACTTACCTTTGATACACTGCAATAGTATGTATTTGATGGGTCAAGATACGACTACTAAATGTTTTCTAGTTAGTTGTATTCATCGAATGCCTAGTACTCAGTGAGCGAACTCTTACGTCGCTATAATAATGTCCTATTCGTTTACATCTATAAAGTAAACTAGAAATAGTAAAAACATTGATCCATAAGACAGATACAGATGCGAGAAAATTCAGCTAGGTATTAGATTAGGAATTGTCGATCAAAGGAATAGTCAATCAAATAAGATACATTGAGTACGAAATACATGAACTTCAGACATATTTTTTTTTCTTCTTATCTATTTTCCTTTTGTGAAACTCAAGTTTTGATAAAAATCAAAAATTTTCATGATTTTTCTAAACTGCTTACTGAATAACTTTAAACTGAATTGAATTTCTAGCTTTAACGGCGAGTTCTTCTTTTCAAAAATATCCACTGAAACTATTATCATGCCACGTGTAGGCTTCAAGGAACTTCCAATTCTGATTATGTGTCATACTTGGTGATCTGACTCTTTTCTGTATAGGTGAACACTCCAAAAGGCAATTTTTCTGTCACGCTCGATTTTTTTCCTGACATAATGCACCACAATAGTGGCACTTTGCTTTTGGCCTCAACATGGACGGAAACTGGTTGGCTTGGCTGGCAGGTCACTTAGGTATACCAATAAGCGAACTCTTACTTCGCCATACAAATGTCCTTTTCGTTCACATCTTAAAACGCGCTGCCCCGCGCGCGGACTATTCCGTTCAAATAGCATCTCGACCTGCTTCGCTATAAGAACACGATGCACGTAGCAAAATTTAATTTTTTACAATAGAGGATAGAAATTTGGTACGTGGATTGAGTTGTTGTTGAGGTACATTCATTCTTCGTCGATTTCAAATTTTCCTCAATCACAATGCAGCTCGCAAATATTTTTCAATGAAATATATCATTGGAACGAAGTTCCTTATGGCAGGCTTAGAGGAGACAAAACTGCTGCGGGACAAAACTGAAAAATATGCGAGACTAAAAGTGTGACGGAAATAGACTAACCAAAGTAGACTGACGAAAGTAGACTGACGAACGTCACGCTTTTAGCTAGCACAAGGGAATATTGTATATCATTCTTTTCTCCCTCTTCCTATCCGTTCTCTCATCCCTTCTCTTTTTGATAACACTCCGCCACGTCAATCGCCAATGCATTATATGTACTCATTAATTCATGTACAAGCAACTCGAAAACGTCAGATGTGAAACATCGAAATAATTTTGTATAAAATATATGCATGAAAGAACAGATTACGATAGGAATCAGATATAGCATAATGAAAAGATAAAGCCTTAAAAATTTGTTCCATATAATAATGACTACGTATTGTAGGTTTATTTTCAATTATATAGCGTGGCTATACATACGTTATCCTCTCGTTATAAACACTCTTGCGTCTATTCTTTACATTGCATTGACGACCGAGTGGTCTAAGTACTGAACCCTGGTGTGCCGTATTTCTGAGTTCGAATCCCACAGGTTAGTCCTGGCTTTTTTAATTTTTTTATTCACAATATCGTAAGAGCTCTTAGCCCTTCATTTCAATATTAATTATTTCAACTTGGATTAGTATAAGTTATCACTTGTGTCGTGCGCCCCGACACGCACATGTTTCGTTTTCGCAAATTGTGGTCTCTGTATTATCCGAAGGAAGTTCATTCCTACCTGGTGTCCCATGACACCGTTTTCTTGTTTTCTACTTTTTAATTCGGTTTGCTATTTAGGCATGGTTTTTCAAAATATAATTCAATTCATTTGAATCGCATCTCGAGGCGATGTATTTCGCGCGAAAAATACGACCTTAGTGATGGAGTACTGATGCTCACGAGTTTCATTCCATATCAAGTAGATGGAAATTATGCTTTCATATTCTTCTGCCATGTGAATGTTCAGGACAATTTCGAATGAATTATATTATAATTATTAACAACAGTTATAAAACAACGTTACAAAATAAAATGCATTAATATTTATTCACATTCGTTACAAATATATCAAATCCCACTATGCAAATAATTGGTACAGTCAAGTTAATTAAACATCACATTGTGCTAATGTTCTTCCCTTTTTTCCTCTTGTTTTCATCACATGCACATCTTCACAACCGCTTATGCCCAGCTTAGGGCTGTTAACTTTTGTGATGTTACAACTGAACTTCTCAGCGATGTTAAAGCGCTGCCTTCTTACATTACTGTGATGTTACTAGAACTTCCTCAAAAGGAAGTCTTTATAATGAACTAAAAGCAACATTTCTGTTACATTAATGCCTTTTAACATCTAGTACATGTTGATGCAATGTCTATGAAACAACATCTTACCAATGAACTGAATGCAACATTTCAAAAACGATACATTATATTCTTTTAGATGTTGTATGGATATTACTTAAACCTCTGAATAATATACCTCAAAATTCTAGATAATATCCTATAGATGTTTCAGCAAATACACGGTGAACAACTAAAAACGCCGGCTGCCGGCCATATCTCAAAAAAGAATCATGATTCAACTTAAAAAAAATACCTCAAGGAAAATGAACCTGAAAAATATTTTTGTGTTACTAAAATATCCGCTAGGGAATGGGAAGAACACTTGAAAACATATAATAAGGTGATTATCACCAAGAAAGAAAAACTAAAGGTATCCTAAATATACAATCATAAAGATTTCAAAGTTGCATTTTTAGGTCACCTTTTGGTATATGTCTTTTTTGGAGATAATCACACTATTATGATTTTGAGTGCTCATTCCACCCCTAGTGGATATTTTAGAAACTCATAAATATTTTCTAGCGATTTTTCTTTCCAAAAGGTAATGTTTTTTATTTGTACCAATATTCTTTTCTGAGAAGTGGCCTACAGCCGTTCTTAGTTGTTCACCCTGTACATTCAAAATAAAGAAGCAATAGAAGATTTAAATAGTATATTAACTATTAATAAATAGAACAGTGAAAATAAAAATAAAACAAATCCAGCCTTAAAATAAATATCTTGTCCAGAAAAAGAAATCCAACCTAAAAACAAATATCCTGTCCGGGAATCCAACCTAAAAAAATATAATAGTGTAAGCATATTACATAACAAGTGTGGAAAGTGATATATGACACATCTTAACAAAAATTGAATTTGTGTGCAACTGTATATATCAAGCTGTAGTTGCTTTAACCTAACTCGATTTAAAACTGAATTTATAAAGATTACTGATACCTTATAGCTGGTTTACAAAATATTTATTAGAATAATTATTTAATATTAAAACTATAAAAATTTCAAACTATCAAAACTTTACGGTATATCAACGGTATATCCCTCCACCCGGAATTTCAATGTTGAATAGCCGATTAAAGTATTAAAATGAGTATATTTAAGTTTTAATAATTATGATTTTGGAATAAGTACTTACCGATAACTGTTGTTCGTCCATTATAACAAGAAAATGCTTTTACTGAAATGAAACCGCGAAACTGAAAACGACGCTGCCACCACTTATAACCTACTTGCACGCCACGATCCGCCATATATCATGCTTGTCATTGTTTTTTTCGTCTTCTGTTTTCTTCTTTTTTATAATTTCATGAATACACCATTCAAACAGCTCGCCCAGTAGCAGGAAGTTACTAAAGAGTAGTTCGAAAGTTGTAAAAGTAACTACAAAATGTGATCATCTCAGAAACATGTAAATTTGTGATATTGCAGTAATGTTCTTTCTGTATGTAACATTAGTGAGACCTATACAAATTAACATCGTATGGATATTTCCTCAAAGAAGTTGCTGCAAAGAAGTTCATAGGATGTGCGAATTCAAGTAGTATTGTGTACATCTAAAATATGTTTTAATTACATAACATGGATGTTAATGAAGTTGGTTATAAAATTTAAACAATACGGAGACATCTTTTTAACGTTTTAAATAAACATCACGAAAAGTCTCTAAAAAGAACATCACAAAATAGACTTATGATGTTTCTTGTTCAGTGGGATGAATTTATTCATCATTATGCAAACGAATATGAAAATCTTGTATCAAGCTTTCGAAATCAACAGAAATATTATTTATCCAATCGTGAAGCTAAGGGTTAATTTGTAAACATGATATAAAAAAATTTCAGGTACATAAACGGGAATACTTCAAACGATTTGAGTTTCAACCCTATCAGATGAATATTGAAAGCCATTATCCGAAATACTGTAACAAGTATCTCGAATATCCCAGATCATAAACAAGGGGAGGATTTCGGGAAATTAGGAAATCTTGGCAAACCCAGTCTGCTAATGTCTGCCAGTAAATTACTTTGCCATTATCGTCTATCATTTGTGAATGAGAAAGCGGATTCAAAAAGAAGGAAATAGAACGCAACCAGCTAAATGGAATCCAAGTAGATGGTTTCAGTTGGCGTGACTGTTGTAGTTAACAGTTTTTTCCTTCTCGTGCGAGAAGTGTTTTTCCTACAAGAATTAGTTTTCCTGCGGCAAGTAATTAATCTCAGAATGATTCACTTGTGAACGATATATTTTATCAGTTTGGGCCATACTACAGCGTAGAAAAGATGAAACACTTGATTCATCTTCTAAAATAGAAACCGATGGGGGACATGGGTTACTCTTCGAGAATGATAATGAAATTCTTCTAGTGAAGACGAACACGAGGGAAATACAGGAACTTCTTATGTTTTCAACAACTAACTCAGATTCAAAAAACAAACTGCAAGCAGCAGAGCTCCATCACTAAGATCGTATTTTTTATTGACCTTAGCAATTTATAAAATCGAAAGGAAGAACTTTGCAGAGCTAAAACTCCACAGAAAAGACATGGTAAAAATACAAGCCCTACAAAAAACAGTTGAATTCAGGTCAAAAGAAGTGGTTTTTAATCACCAACAGCTCTTCAACCGAACTTTGTTCGTATGCGACAGTCCCAGCAAACTTAAATCAAATTTTTGCCGGTTTTGCCATTATGAGACACGGTAGAACCATATGAGGTGGATAATCGAACGTAAATCAAATAAAATTGTTAGGGAATTCCTTGCCCCCGAATCAAAATTGGTATAAGCAATAGATGAATTCATATTTCCTATATTTTAATACACTACGAAAGATCAACGAAATAGTCAGCCGCCCGTAATCGCAGCTAAAAATTGCTGCATCCTCCTCTCTACTGTGCCAGCCCGCACGGGACTAAGCAAACCTTCATACCAACAAATTCTCAATTAAATAACACGACTCTAAAAAAAATTTTCGTTCTTTGTCCTAAAGTTTATACTATTATTTTCCAGTTAGTTATGCACAAAAACGAAAAGAAAATACCTTTTTTCGGTATAAAGTTTGCTTTTGTGATAGTTATAATAATAATACTCATTTTTCAATTTTTCATAAATTTTAATTGATTTTAATATTTTTAAAAAGACCGCGCGGTGAGAGTGGGGTATTAACGTTTACACTGTGCCGCTAGATGACACCCGAGTGATAAACAACCATCAGGTGTTATTTACAAGCCCAGAATAACTTAAAATGTCGTCACGAAAGTGCAAATACGATGCTGATGCATTTTGTTTTATATGTGGTCAATTTATTAAAGTTCGAGACGTGAAATATGAACTAAAGACATCTCACGTTCTCTGTGAAGCCTATGAAGCATATTTGACTGTCCTGTACGGAATCAAGATAAGCCATGGGCTCCACATGTTGCTTGTAGTTATTGTAAAAGGTGTTTGGAAGGTAAAGCAATTTTTATTTAATTAAGCGATGAATCCAAATAATAAGACATATTAATTTTTATTTTTATATTTTTAGGTTGGTATCGAGGTGGGAAAAAGTCTATGAAATTTGCAATACCAAGGATTTGGCGAGAACCAAAAGACCATATTACTGACTGCTACTTTTGTATGGTGAATCCGAGTAAAAGACGTAGAGGTAAAAATGCAAAACCTATTGAATATCCTGACCTCGAATCTTCTTCTGCTCCAATTGCTCACGACCTGACACGACCAGTACCTGAGCCACCAAAAAAATTATCGCAGAAAAGTAGCTCATCTTTTAGTTCTTATAAAAGTAATTCCGATAAGGAGTTTTTGCCTACACCTGAACAACCAAAACACTATCTCATTACTTCAGAAGATTTTAACGATCTAATTAGAGATTTAAATGTGCCAAAAAATAAAACAGAGCTTTTAGGCTCTAGGTTAAAACAGTGAAATTTGCTTGATGATGTTAAAATCACTGAACAGCGGACTAGGCATGAAATGTTTGCAACGTTTTTCACTTTGGAAGATGTACTTTGTGTTTGTAATAAGATTAAAGGTATGTTTGAAGCAATTGTTATACCCTGTGTCCCAAGCTAATGACATTTATTCAGTGACAACTCTACAAAAAGCTTGAAAGCTGTTCTATTACACAACGGAAATAAATTTCCATTTCTTACAATCGCTCACTCAGTACATCAGAAAACTATGAAATTGTTGAAATCTTGCTTGAATTTGTAAAGTATGGTGAGTATAACTGGCAGCCGATTGGAGATTTTAAAATGGTGAGATTTTTAATGAGGTTACAGAGTGAATATACAAAGTATCCGTGTTATCTGTGCTTATGAGATAACAGAGCGAATTCCAAACACTGTATTCAACGGTCATGGCCTGTGAGAACAGAATTGTGTATTGCAAAACAGAACGTAAAAGTTTAGCCGATTGTTGAAGCGGAAAAAGTGTTAATGCCGCCTTTGCACATTAAGTTAGGGTTGATGAAACAATTTGTTGGAAAACTGGATGAAACTTCAGAAGCTTTTGGGTACTTAAAAAAATTTTTTCCGAAGTTATCGGAAGCAAAGGTTAAAGCTGGGTTTTTGTTGGTCCGCAAAATAAGACAGATTTTCGCCGATGAAAAATTTCCAACGTTGCTGAATCGTACTCAAAAAGCAAGTTGGAACAGTTTTTAAAGCAGTAGTTTCTGGATTTTTAGGAAATAATAAAGCTGAAAACTACGAAAAGTTGGTTGAGGATATGCTTACAAATTTTAGGGCCATGGGCTGCAGGATGTCATTAAAAGTACACATGCTGTATGCTCATTTCGATAAATTTAAAAACAACATGGGAGCGTATTCAGATGAGCGAGGAGAACGTTTTCATCAGGACATCATGAACTTTGAACAACATTACCAAGGCCAATACAATGAAAACATGATGGGCGACTATATTTGGGTTTTAGTGAGAGATAGTAGTCATGAACATAAGAGGAAAAGTAAAAGCGTGCACTTTTAAATTATTTTCCACTTTTCTGTAAGCTAATTTGATAGTAAAACTTAATGAAAATAATAAACATTTTTATTTCAATAGTTTTATTTTCAATCAAAAATTAAAATCCGAGATTTTTAAAAATTTCGTTCAATCAGTCTTCTAAGCACAAAAGCAAAGTTTTTCATGCCATATATTTTTTTTCCGTCTTATTACGACCTAAACTACCGAAATTTAATGCTTTGCAATCAAAGTCAAATTTCATGTTGACCCGTGTAATCTATAATTTTAATTGAAGGTTTTTTCCTGTAATGTGATATCCAAAAAGCCTATACGCAAAAATATAAAGTGTTACAGTTAGAAAATTGTTTTTGTCGCGCATTTACATTAATTTATGAAAAAACTATTAGGTTTAACGTAAAAATGGAGAGGACCATTATTGTAGCTCATGTTATAAAAAACTTAACAAAAAAACATTCAACTTGATCCGGTCATTAGTATCGTACATTTAGGGCTTTCCGCAGTTATTGAGATTTTCATTCTTTGAGAGGGGGTAGGGGGTGAAGCTCCTAGGGGCTTTTAGAGGACTTTTGTGAAAATGATCCTCTGGTAGAGGTTCATCAATGGGAAAAAATTCAGCTTCACGCTAATTTTATTCCCATCCAAACCTTTATTGACTGGGCAAATTTTGATTCATTTTACTCGATGAGAGCCGATTGGGATGCGAATATGTATCGGAAAAAAAAAATATATATATATACAGGGTGTTCGACACATGAAGCACCAACATTTTTTGGAGTATTGTTGAGGTCATTTGCTTAAATATTTAAATTATATCTCCTCAACCGTGAGTCTTAGAACCCATGGAGTAAAGGTGGAAAGGTAGCAAATGACCTCAGCAATATTTCAAAAAATTTCGATGATTCATGTGCCTAACACCTTGTATATATACAGGGTAATAATTTGAAAACGAACAGGACTGAATATTTCCTTAACTGATGACCTTATGATAATTTGGCCAGACGCGTTAGTTTATATATTGAGGGGGACTATTTTTGAAGCATTAACTGTTTTATTATATTCAGGCCCTAAAGCCCCTATCTACCTACCCCTAAAATTTTAAGTAGCAACCTCCATTTATTTTGCTTTTCTTGATTAAAATTTTATATAATATATAATTGATATAATTCTAGATGAGTTTTATGTATTTTCAATTTTTTTTCTTCGAAATGGCAGTACCTTATCTCAGGAATTTTCTGACTGTTAAGAATTACTAGATAAATTTGAAGAAACTGGATCTGAGAAATAATCCAAGGTTTGCTCAATGAGGACCTACTGAATGACCACCTAGATCACCAGATCTAACAATTCTCGATTTGTCTCTATGGAGTCACTTGAAATCCTTTATATCCAAAATCCAACCAGACTCAGTCGAAGAAATGTAATAGAGCATCGAACAAATATGTAGGACTATTTAATCAGAGACCCTCTAAAAGATCCGAAACAGTTTGAATATCGGCTATAGTTGTGCTTACAAAAGATTTGAGACCATATTGATTAATTCATAAAGTATTTAGTTAGGTCGGTATGTCACTACTTTTATTCATAATATTCATAAGTTAAAATCCCAAAATTCATGAAATTGTAATTACTGAAATTTTGAGGAAAAGAAATTCAAAATAAATAAAACTTTTCTGGAATTACATAAGGATTTCAAAATTAGAAAATAAGTTCAGGTTGCCACTTGAAATTTCAGGAGTCCCCCTTGATATGTGAATTGACCTGTTTTGCCAAAGTTTCACAGTTAAAGAAATATTGAGTGCTGCTGGTTTTCAAATTGTCAGTCTGTAGGTATTATATATGGATGCAGTCCTCTCCAAGAAATTTATTATATTATTATATATATATATATATATATATATATATATATATATATATATATATATATATATATATATATATATATATATATATATATATATTATATATATATATATATATATATATATATATATATATATATATATATATATATATAATATGATGGCTAGTTAAGGATTTTGAGTGTCTATGGAAATGTAGCCTCATGTTAGTGTGCCTATCAATATGATTAATCCAATTTTCAAAAAATTGCCACTTTATTGTCACTGTTTACATTCACCGGATAATATGTAGGAATTTATTATATTGAATATTTCGCTCCACAGTTTCTATTTACAAATTTTATGATATTAGCTGGTTGACGAAACACTGTCGATCTAATATGGCTGAATGAAAGGTATATGATGAACTGACTACGGAAATCTGATGTCTCTGCTTATATAAAATTTTAATTATCATATTACCTTTGCAAAAGTTCTAGAACGTTTGAAATTTCCCAATATATTCCATTCTTCAATAATATATTATGTAATTTTCTCATATTAAGAATGACGTTAAATTATTTTATGAATTTTAATATAGATTATTATTTTGAAAACTGTTTGTTTCTATTTTCTACAGAATTCAATTTAGATTATGTAAGATTTTAACAGAATAATAAACTCTGTTGAAATTTCAACTTTTACTAAAAATTCTAAATTGGAATGTATATTTTAACTAACTTAATTTTGATATAAATCTTTCACTTATATCAGATGAATATGAAATTATTCAATTTTGAAAATTTGACAAAACTAAACATTAATTCTATATTAAATTTCAAGTTTTTACTTGAAATATATCTTCAAAATGCTATTTCAGATGATATTATTCATGAAATGGTAAAATTCAATCAATCTACTATAGTTATGGATCCTTGCATTTTTATATGAAATAATAAATTTAGTATTTGAAATTTGATTTCAAATCAATTGAATCTATATCCATAATTCACATATTTCATACATTTCCTATATAAATTTAACTGATGTTGACTTATTATTTTTTCATATCCCTGCTTCAAATTATATTGATGTTATTCAATAATTACTTTGCATATTTGAATAGAATGTTATAATAGATATTATAAATTTTTCTATTGATTCTTAAACTATTAAAGAAATTTAAATGATCTTGTTTATTATGTTGAAATTCTAATTGATCTATTTGAACTTAAAAACTAATTTTTTGTTAACCTATTTATGGTTTATTTAATAACATAAATATTCTATATATAAACTGGATAATATTCGAATGTTCATATTCTTATATTATGACAACGTTATGAAATTTGTTATTCCATTTTCAAATTTCAATCCATACCATTGATTTGTTTTCTTAAAACATATTTATGAACATTTTCTTCACATATTTTCAAATTATTCTCAATATTATTGATTTGATTCAATTGAAATGTCGCTTTATCAAAACTTTTTTCAAAAAAAAAAGTTTTGATAAAGCCACGAATGTCGTGGCGAAACGTCAACTTTTTAATAAAATCGAGTTTTTTGAGATTCAACAAGCCTGTTATTGCTAATAATTATCAAAAGATTATATATATATATATATATATATATATATATATATATATATATATATATATATATATATATATATATATATATATATATATATATATATATATATATATATATATATATATATATATATATATATATATATATATATATGTATTTATTTGAAACACATCATCCTGAGACATGATATTCTTTCCGTTTTCGTGCTTGAAATTGGAAAATCGCTGAACCATAAATGGTCGAATCGTTCGAGAATGTGGAGAGGATGATAGCCAGTTAGTGAAGGCAATCGTGTTGATAGATATCCGGATTTCAAGTTTGAACTGCTACATCGGTCATTCTGAGCTTGTAAATATCTTCCTAGACGTCAAAGATTCTACGCTTCCTGCTTACGGATATCAAATCTACTTTATCAAGTATTTCTCAAGAAATCTTATATGCACTTTATTCCACTTCATTCGTATTCCCAACGAATAGATAAGCTGGAACTGAACGAATTGTCTGAATATGTTGAAAAGCTAATTAAATTTATTGTTCATTCGATAGCTTCAGGTATCTCAATGAACCAATGAAAACTATATTAAAGTAAGTTCATCTTCACTAAACAAACTATTCAATGATTTTGAATAGGAGCATAAAATTGAGGAAAAGTAACTACATATTTATATATGTATAGTTGTTGTGGTATATTATTATATCAATATTAAATATATGAAGATATTTCACTAATATATTAATAATCTTGCGTTCACCATGCTATACATTTTTATCACTGTAACTCTAGTTTATAATTTTAGTATATAATGTTTCAACAGCATTAAATTTACAACGAAAATGTAGAATGAAAATACCCTTCAATTTTAATTGTTAATATATATATATATATATATATATATATATATATATATATATATATATATATATATATATATATATATATATATATATATATATATATATATATATATAATTAATATTATATATATATATATATATATATATATATATATATATATATATATATATATATATATATATATATATATATATATATATATATATATATATGAATATATATTGAGCATTGAAAGAGTAATTTAGTTGACAGGACTTGTATGACGATTTTAAACACATATTGTATACAGTGGCGGATTTAACAGGTGGGCAAAAGCGCGCTTGCCCACTGGGCCCCCCCGACGAAAGGCTTTCAGGGCCCCTCTTGCTGAAAGTTACACCTTCTATTTCTTTTTTTTATTTTCCTAGGAGGGGGCTGAAGGAATTTTGCCCACTGGGCCTTTTTCCTTAAATCCGCCACTGATTGTATATAACTCATGTATGTATGTATTTATTTGATACTGTAACAAAACCCAGTGTTGATATTCTATGAAATGAAAAAAGTGTAAACAATATAAAATTATACCATGCAAAGTAAACCAGAAACTGATCATCAGTGTTATAATGAATAGCTGATTTCTTCTGCTTGCAAATATGAAGATAGTTAAAAGCAAATTACACTCAGATCGAATGGAAATACAACTTTTCGATTTTGAAGGAACTAAAGAAAACAAAGTTTAATATATATATATATAATATATATATATATATATATATATATATATTATATATATATATATAGTATATATATATATATATATATATATATATATATATATATATGAGTATATATATATATATATATATATATACTATTATGTAGTATAATTACATACTATATATATATATATATATATATATATATATATATATATATATATATGTAAAGAAACCCGGTATTGAATGAAAGTGAGAATGCAGATGAACAATTAAAAATTGTGAATATGATAAAATATAAAGATATTGTTGAAGATCAGGAAAACAATGAAGATATACGAAATAATAAATCCAAATTAATATCAAAACAAAATGTTTATTATAAAAGGGTTAGAAAACATGAAAAAATTATTTTATCAGAAGACTTTAGTAAGAAACCTATCAAAGATTTACATGAAACTATGTGTCATTTAGGTGTTAAACAAATGCAAAACAAAATTAGTTAGTTATATACAGCTAAAAATTTAAAGACAAATATAAAAAAACATTGTAAATGTTGTGAGATATGTATTAAAACTACAATGAGAGGACAGGATAAGTATGGTTTAATGTCGCATTTAGGTCCTGCCTCAAAACCTTTAGAAATAGTCTTAATAGACACAATTGGAGGTTTTGGGGGCAAAAAATCAACAAAAAATTATTTACACCTCCTAGTTGACCACTTCACACGATATGCTTATATTGTTATCTCAAAAACACAAAGTGCCACTGATTTTGTTAATTTCATCAATAAAGTAACATATTATGATAAAATCGGAATGCTTCTCACAGACCAATACCCAGGTATCAACCCACAACAATTTAAAGCTTTCTTAAATGAAAAATCCATTCCAATAAGCTTCACTGCAGTAAATGCCCCATTTTCCAACGGCTTGAATGAGAGACTGAATCAAACACTTGTAAATAAGATAAGATGTAAAATAAATGAAAAAAATAATAAATTAGCATGGACAACCATTGCACATAACTGTGTAGATAATTATAATAATACAGAACATACAGTTACTGGCTTTGCGCCGGAATATCTATTGAATGGTACAGATGTTTCTTATTGGCCAAATGAACTAAAAAAGGATAATGAAGAAATTGAATGGATTAGAGACAGAAAAATAGCGTTTGAAAACTTAATAAAATCACATAACTGTAATAAACAAATATTCGACATAAATAGAACACATTATGATTTCAATACAGGAGACAAGGTATATGTAGAGAATGGAAACAAACTAAATAGAAATAAATTAGATGAGTTTAAGATTGGGCCATTTGAAATTATTGAAAAGATATCAAATTCAATATATAGAATTAATACAGGTCAAAGAGAGTCAGAGCCAAATCTATTTCATGCCACGAAACTTATACCAGTACCTACATAAAAGCAGAGATAACTTAGAAAGGTTTAAGTTTAATATTGTAAATGTGTAAATTTTTGTAAAATTTATATTTAGTTTTATTTACTTGATTCTAGCTGAATGAAAATTAGTGTTAAAATTTTCTTCTTTTAGGAGGAAGATGTAAAGAAACCATATTTATTTATTTGTTTTGTAGAGTGGTCTTCTGTCAATGATGTTTCATGGTGTAAATAACAAACCAAACCATGGCACAGAAGATATGTAGTCTGTTCTCTGACCATGGTTTGTTTGAGACATTCATCTAAACGTCATTGACTGAACACGTTATATTGTGGATTATAAATTGAAATTACATATTAAAATAGAAGAAGGAATTGGTACATTTAATAATAAACTTTGAATGTCGTTTCTTTGTTTTTTCAGGTAGGTTAAGGATATTTAGGTTAAACTGTGCAAATATTATTGTCTGTAAATAAGTACTAAAATAAAACCACTTTGTTTTTTCAGAGCAACGTCACACGTTTATTATATTTGGAAATTCCTATATAAAGATATTGTCTTATATATATATATATATATATATATATATATATATAAATATATAAATATATATATATATATATATATATATATATATATATATATATATATATATATATATATATATATATATATATATATATATATATATATATATATATATATATATATATATATATATCCTGAAACAGAAAATATAGAAAAAAACATAAATGTATAAGCTTTAAATATTTATACAAATTAAATCATGACATTCTCAATACAAAATTCAGATATCCGCATCTAATCACTTGATTAAGTACTTATCGGTGAAATCTTAGTAGTTAGTTTACTCCTTTGGACAACTTCATATTTTTTCTATCTCATTATTTGAATTATAATCCAATGATTAACCTGTTATTATTATTCAAGATTCAGTTGTTGTCTTATTTCATGTAATTCAGTCAGATAGTCATAATCAATTTTTAATTTCATTACCCCTATTTTTTCTATAATTTCAGTCGCAATTATTTTATTCACAGAGAAAGCATGATATGTGAAAATAATCTGATGTTGTTTCAGGAAGCTACGATAAATTGTTGGAATGCTATAAATGGAAATGAATTCAAGATTAAATTCATATAAATGTAACTATCAAATTGAATGCAAGCTAGTAATGATTTGAGACAACTCCATTAATTTTATTAGCAATAATTTAGACTGAACTGGTATTTCAACTGAAGAATTATGTGTACATTTGTTAGCGAAATCTTCAGATTTCCAGTGATGGAATATTTTTTTCACTTTACGGAGCACGTGTTTGACGAAGCGCTAGAAGAATTTTTTGTCCATTTTCATCCCCAATTCATGATAATATTGAGCCAGATCATCTTAGCAGAAAACTGAACACAATTTATTTATTTTTGTGGACAACTGCTTATATCTTTGGGACTAGAGTAAATGTTCACTGACATTTTTGCTCAATAAACAAAATGATATCACAAGAAATATTATGTACTCGAATCAGATAATTCTATAATATTTCAATGAAAATTAAAACAAGCAAAATGATAAAGTTTCACTATATGATTAAAAATACAACAATTAATAATATGAATGAGTTAGGTACTGCAATTTCGATCTGAGAATTATCCTTGGATGGGAATATTTGTATGATTTATTGAATACGTATGAATTGAACTAAGTGAACAATAAAACGAAGTAGGTATAATCAATGCATTCATATATCGAAATGAAATTCCGTTTATCGTTCTAATCATAAACCCTAAACGATAATGATCACCGATTAGTAAAAATAGAGATTCACATAAAAGATACATCCACGAGCGGTTGCATATATCTTTTAACCCGAACACCCTCTAACAAACCATCAACTTAAAAATTCGATTTATCTCTTATCGTACTGCGTAGGGACATTAATAACTAAGTCAGCGTAACCCAATCCATTGACAATTTTCTTTAGTTAACGGGAATGATATTCATTCTTCAGATGAAATTTTAGAATAAAGTAAGCTATCCTATTTATATATGTATATATATATATATATATATATATATATATATATATATATATATATATATATATATATATATATATATATATATATATATATATATATATATATATATATATATATATATATATATATATATATATATATATATATATATATATATATATATATATATATATATATTTATATATATATATATTTTTATATATATATATATATATATATAT
>JARQZK010000106.1:192500-200000 GCA_030704885.1 Cynegetis impunctata
GTTTCAATTTAATCAATGTAGGTACCTTCCAAGTAGTAGATTTGGAGCTAAAATCGCTGCAAATATCGCACTGTTTCTAAATTTTCTGGATTATTGCTGTTATTGTATCGCAATGAAAACAAATCGTGAGAGAAATTTGATAATTTAATTTCCATTCCTTGAAGAAATTAATGTGATACTATTATCTCTAGAAATTGTCTACAATATTGGTCATTTATTCCAGTGGAAAACTAAATAATTTTATAATTAAGTATATTTTCAATATATATATATTCTGAAATAAGAATTCATTATCATAATTTTTCAGATTCTATTTTAAGGGTCAGATATTACATTTCACAGCCAGTTGTTTGTGAAAAACTTTGAGATGCTAAACTTTGCAACTACGAGATTGATATTGCAAGCAGGGTTTGAGCGATTCTTTCAAAATTTTGACCACTCATCCCTCACTTATTTCAAAAACACAGATATATTTTATACTACGCGATTGTCAAAATATGAGAATCACTTCAATATTGAATCTCGTTTACAAAAATTTTTTCAAGCATTCGTATTTTTATTATATGAATACAGTTTACCCAGCTTTTTGTTTACCTGATGTTATCAAATTCCACCCTGCGCCACGCCCACCCTCTGACTCCCCTGTCTGCTCCCCTCCTTAGCCTCCCCCCGCCCCACCCCAATTTGATGTTCAAGACATGAATAGACTATCCATATCTCTTCGTTTGAAATAGATTTTATTTGAATCTACAGATGAGCCACGAAGACAGTTGTTTGATTCATAGACCGAGAGACACTGGAAGGATTTTTGACGTCATTTCTTACTGTATGGCGCATTTAGGGGAGTTCATAAACGTAATAAATTGAAGGAAAATGACATTCTTACCGGTAGTGCGCGGGTCGCAATTGCAGAATATTTAATTGAAATTGCTCGAAAATCCGGAGGTGTCAAACAATGTCTTTCACAAAATTTCTTCAATTTATTGGTATTTTAACACCAAAAAATCCGACGCTCGCTATATGCCATACTTCTCCGGTGGGTGTTTAGGCCCGCCATACTCTTTTGAAAATGCTTGTTTTAATTTTTTTTTTAATTAATTTCTTACAGGCTGATTTTTTTTTGAACAATTGTTTTTTATTGATCTTGTGAGAAAATCACCACGCCATACCATTCCGAAGGTCCAAAATACCTGCCATACCCCTTCAAAATTTCTTTCACCTTGAAATTTGGTCTAGTAGTTGTTTTTATGATCAGAAACATAATATTGTTATAATGCCATACCTGTAAAGTGGGTGATATACGTACAATATAATTAAATAATTGTAAAATTCCATACAACATTTGAACAATTTCTTACAGTATGGCACCACGTTAAGACTTCACCATAAGTATGAGTATGAGAGAAATTTTCCTGAATCATACTTTTTATGAACTTTCCGAAAATTTAAATGCCATACTGTAAAAAATCGTTTCATTTGTTTAACATCGCAGCGTGCGCATCACGGTCTTTCGTGCCAAGGTCACAGTATGGCGAATTTTTTTTAACTTATAATCGTATTGGGATAATCTGATTTCATTTATGCCATACTGTAAAAACAAATTTTACGGCTTCTATAGGTGTATTTTAAAAACGGTTAAGAAATATCATTTTTCAACTATAGCACCACTTTTGTACTGCACTAGAAGTATGGCGAATATAATTTTGTCTCACTGTATCATAAACTCACCACGATTTAACTGCCTTATTGAAAGAAATAGTTTTTCGAATTTTAAAATATTACATGCTTGAGGGGGTATGGCGGGTATTTTGGACTCCCGGAATGGTATGGCGTGGTGATTTTCGCACAAGATACATAAAAAACAATAATTTAAAAAAAAATCAGCCTGTAAGGAATAAATTTTGAAAAAATTTGAAAAAAAAAAATTTCAAAAAAGTATGGCGAGCGCCTAAACATCCACCGGAGAAGTATGGCACATAGCGATCGTCAGATTTTTTGTTGCTAAAATACCGATCAATTGAAGAAATTGTAACGTGTAAATTCTCCACGTAACTGCAGCCACTGCATTCTACACTGAAATAGGTACCGTGATTCCACGCTATCAACCGATACGTCACTTTTGTTCTTCTATGATTAATGACCTACGTGTTAAGAAGGAGAGTATCTAGGTAGCGTCGGATTAACAATCGTTCTTTCTTTTAGCAAATGGTTCTTGTAGATAAAACATTGTTGATTATTAGAATTATGTTCAATATCCATTGAAAGTTTATTAAAGTTTATTGAGATTATTAAGTATCTGTGGCGTCTGATAGACGGTAAGTTATGAGAAGAAATATAATTATTCCGTATGAATGCATTATCTTGAAAATCTGAATTAATTCCTTATTTATTTTTTCCGCCATTTCATATTTTTTTCATTTATCTATATTAAAATTATTTATTTTTCTAAATTGAAATAATCATCTCACATTTCTTAATTTAAAATATTTCTAATTCATTTGCTTGTTTCATTCTCTCAATTTAACACAAGATTTTTGTAGGTTAACGATGGCAAATTTCACGTGATCATATCTTATGTTCAGTTTAATGTTGGAACATATACTGTCTTTCTTAGCATCTTTGCTTGAGATAAATCTAAATGATAGTTTGAATTGGCCATCGATACCCTACAGATATTCTTGGAACATATTAAGTTTGAGAGTGTATGTTGATTTGCCTAAAATTATTTTAGCCACTTGGTCTGGGTTTGAAGTTCACCTTGGTTAGAACTAAAAGACAAGTTGATTAAAGATTGAAATTCACCTCATTTGGAGTTTACAAAAGAAGCCACCTTGTCTGGGACTAACATCCACCTTGGCAACCCTCAGCTGGAGCTACCAAGAACTTGGGATAAAGATAGGGCAGAAGTCAACAATCCACCCAAGGAAAACGTCGACAGAATATATATTAAAACATAAAGATAAGTCTCATCAATTTATGTAAAAGAGAACAGTAAATACCTTTCATTTTACCTAGTTGTTATTATTACTGTGAACAAATCAGAACCTTTATATGTTTAACCAATCTCCCTGCTAGCCAGGGCATAAATATCTTTTAAAAGGGAGGTTGGTTACAAAATTTTGTGAAGGAAATTGTTTAACATCACCGGATTTTCGAGCAATTTTAATTAATTATTCTGCAGTTGCGACCCGCGCACGACCGTTATGAAGGTAATTTTCCTTCAATTTATTACGTATATGAACTCCCCTAAAAGCGTCATACTGCCATACTGCAAGAAATGACTTCACAAATCCTTCCAGTATCTCTCGGTCTATCAGAAAAAATAATCGTTTAATCTGAAGGTGTTGTTGAACTCTCGATCTTAATGCATCTCAGTTCAGATAAAGGATTCTCAAGAGTAGGTACACCCCGCTCAAGAACGGTTTCTTACCTAACGGCGTCAACAGATCCTGATTTATTTCATTTTAGAATAATCTGTTAGACGAGATGGCAATTAATTCAAAGCACGAATCGGGGATTTTGGAAAAGACGCTATTCGGATTATTTACATTCTCTTAACTATAGTCCCGGCCGTAAATCCTTAGGACATAAATTATAAATTTGAAATTGAATATCTAGTTATAACAAAGGAGACAAACATTCGTCAGTATCAGTGACGTTCCAGATCTTAAGCCGTGTTACCTGCAAGCCGATCTAATTGAAATTTCACCTTTGGTAAAACCAATATTAAAACTGTTTGTTTGAAAGGTTTGGACAATGTTTCTTCCGTATTTGTGGAATTCTGGACTTCCATTGTTTATCAAATATCTGAAACAAAAATAAAAGAAAGAAATTTGATTACTAAATGGCAGGATGATTAGAAAGGAAAATAGCTGAAAAAATAAATTATACAATTTATATACACGACGTTTCGGTTAGTTGGGTATCTCTAAACGTTCTCAAGTTTAAACTGATTATCAGAGGAAAAGGAAACAAAAGGAAACACGCGTGTTTTATTGCTCCCTAAAGTATATGTTAGGGAGGCGAGTAGCTTGAGTTTGGGATTAACTCCTTCAGCTAGATCAGAGGATACACTTGTATGTACATTAAGTATAGGTGCATTAAGGATAGGTGAGACGAGATATTTATGGAAAAGGAAGTGTGGGTAGGGTTCAGAGGATTACTACTGGTCGAGCATTCGCCTTAAAAGTTTGCAACCAGTGACTTATATTACCATGAGGAAACCTCTGAAAACATAGCTGACCAGTCGACCCCGGGGTTTGAACCCGAGACCTCCCAAATAATAGCCAGCGTACGCTAAGTGCACGACTAACTAGCTTGGTGATTTCAATTTTTTTTTCAGATAATTCTTTTCAATCCTACTAATTCATTGAATTTAATTTTTTCAGCTATTTTCCTTTTTGTTGAACTTGCCATTTACTAATCAAATTACTTTCTTTTATTTTTGTTTCAGATATTTTATAGATAATGGAAGTCCAGAATTCCACAAATACGAATATTTAAACTCACATGACGTTTCACATAACTAGCTCAACATCCAAATATACAATACAAAACAATATACATATGTTATTTTCAACGCAGT
Source organism: Cynegetis impunctata (assembly GCA_030704885.1). NCBI lineage: Eukaryota > Metazoa > Arthropoda > Insecta > Coleoptera > Coccinellidae > Cynegetis > Cynegetis impunctata. The sequence continues at coordinate 197,086 of JARQZK010000106.1, forward strand.
TATGAACTAGCAAAATCATTCAGTACAAGTTGATTGGTCGAAAAAAAATAAGAACCAGTCTACTGAGATGCTTAACTAAATTTTGAATTCGGTGTTTTTCCTCGAGTGCTTATCTTCTTCCAATTAAACGTTTCTTCCTCTATTCAAACTCTTATGTCAAACGCATGATGCCAACCAGTAACGTATTAGTAGATCTCAATTTTTCACTAGTTTCATAAAATTCTCATATTTATTAGTCTTATTTTCCTCGAAAATAATATACAATTACACTATATGGAAACTCAATTAGTGCGGGAGTATCACATCAACTATAGACGTTCTGGACGATTTTCGAGATTTTTTTGGTGTCTGATACATTAACATATATATATATATATATATATATATATATATATATATATATATATATATATATATATAATATATATATATATATATTATATATAAATATATATATATATATATATATATATATAAATATATATATATATATATATATATATATATATATATATATATATATATATATGATTAACAAAACTAAATTTGAATTTACTACGTTTATTATCACAAAATATTTTGAAAAATATAACACTGCGATTGCAATTTCGGTCACTAGACCATCATCGGGCAGATTGAGTTAAGAACTGAATACAAAATAATTATAGATTTGCGCTTACGGGTGGAAAAGGATTATTGCAGGTACCTAAATAGACAAGAGGAACATATTTCAAGAAGGGCTAATCGAATGAATTTCACAAATTGGTACAATACAATGTTCTTAGAAAAGTCATTATTGTTTAAATACACTAAATATAGGAGAATATATCAAGTCAATCTGGTCGTTCAGCAAGATATCTTTTGCATTATTATTGAGTTTAAAAATTTCTAATAATTCTAAGTATGTAAGTTTGGTTCCTTTCGTTAATTTGTGCATGATTTGAAAATTATCTATTTGTGGAAATGGGTGGTGGTTTTCACGGCAATGATTTGAAAACGTTGAATCCGTTTTATTTTTCAAAAAAGATTGTTGGTGTTCTTTAAATCTTGTCTTGAACGATCGACCAGTCTGACCTATATATACTCCTTTACATACAGGACAAATCAACTTATAAACTCCTGAACTTTAAAATTTTGAAGTGATATCTTTGGCATTGAATAAAAATCCTGAGAGTTTTGTCTTAGGTTTGAAAGCAATTTTAATATTACATTTAGGTATGACATTAGCAACTTTTTCTGTTAGAGGACCAAAATATGTTAAAGATTTGCCCTTCTTGAAATATGTTCCTCTTGTCTATTTAGGTACCTGCAATAATCCTTTCCCACCCGTAAGCGCAAATCTATAATTATTTTGTATTCAGTTCTTAACTCAATCTGCCCGATGATGGTCTAGTGACCGAAATTGCAATCGCAGTGTTATATTTTTCAAAATATTTTGTGATAATAAACGTAGTAAATTCAAATTTAGTTTTGTTAATCATGTTAAATTATCACGTAGTAACGACGGATTCCATCAACTATATATATATTTATATATATATATATATATAAATATATATATATATATATATATATACCTATATATATATATATATAGTATATACATATATAAATATATATATATATATATATATATATATATATATATATATATATATATATATATATATATATATATATATATTTTATATATATATATATATATATATATATATATATATATATATATATATATATATATATATATATATATATATATGTATGTATATATATATAAAATAAATATGAATATATTTTTTTTTCCTCCATACATATAAGCATTTTTACTGGCTTCAGTCAGACCGAATAAGCATGTATGTTTTTTGATGCACAACAAAGCTATGAGAATCTGAGCAAATTCAGTCTTCTAGAACTTTTCAGACGATTTCTGCATCTCTCCGAATTGAGTCAGGTGGCTAAAAATATGTAGTCGATTGGAATGATGCTAAGGAAGTGTTTTTGGCAGTATATTTCTTCTGACTAACAGAAACCAACTATTGTTGATTCAAAATTCACATTGCAAAATTAGCAACAATTGTTTTTTTTAAAATATCAAGTTGAACAGAAGAACAAGATGAGAAATTATGCTCCAAAACTACCATACTACATAAATTACAAACAGAAGAATAGGAATGTCAACTTAATTTATTAGAAACCACCAATATAAATTCCAATAATTTGTTAAACGCTCAATTAGATATAAATGATTCTTTATTAAATTTATTCTAGTTTTGGTATCTTGGTATCTGTTATGTTTTACCCAATTTCATTCATAATTCTGTTTATGCAATTCTGATTATTTACTTGCGAGTAGAATAAGTTTAGGTTTTTCAATCCTCATTTGTATTTTTCCCTTCTATATTTAATAGATATTTATTTTGTAAATTTTCATACAGTACTTTCACTTTGAAAGGATGAATAATTCTTTTATCATATATATCTACAGTCCAAACTACTCATGAAACACATCATAAACGAAAATTTGTATCATAATTTGACCCTCCTTAGTTTAATTTAATATATATTTATACCTGATGTGCCAACCTTCACTAAATGGAAATCTCGAAATCTAATCTGAAATAAAGCTTTGATGTCCCCTTAGAAAATTTAAATTTTCATTTCCTTAGGGAAACTGTTTAGAACACATTTTATAACCAACAAAAATGTAATGTTATTCGCATTATGTTTCAAGCAATATATCATATAATAGACATAATATTCGCAGCTACTTCAGTGGAAACCCCTGTCCCAAGAATACTCGACGATACAAGCATCCCAGATAGGAAATAAATTTTTTATTATAGTCTATGTAGCATGACGGGCCTATATAAATAAAAAAAAATGTGAGACTTCTTGGTATTGGATACCTGTCTGAC